>PVJH01036678.1:0-18577 GCA_004026705.1 Nesogale talazaci | reverse complement strand
CTTGACCTATTAATGGGCTTTGGGTTGATGTCTGCCTGACACCAGATGCCTTCGACACCTCATGGTCACACAGGCTGGTGTGCTTTTTCCATGTGGGCTTTGTTGCTTCTAAGCTTGATGGCCACTTGTTTACTTTCAAGTCTTTAAGACCCCAGATGCTGTACCTTTTGATAGCCGGCACCACCAGCTTCACCACATTTGCTTATGCACACATTTGTCATCAGCATTCATATCAGGAAGTTAAGCATGCAATGTTATGATCAATGTTATGATTTTCAGTTCTTGAAGCCTGATAATTGATCCCTTTGACACCCTGTGGGTCACAAGCTGGTGTGCTTCTTCCATATGAGCTTTGTTGCTTCTGAGCTAGATGGCTGCTTGTTTACTTTCAAGCCTTTAAGACCCCCAGATGCTACATTTTTCAATAGCTGGGCACCATCCGTTTTCTTCACCACATTTGCTTATGCACACATTTGTCTTCAGTGATCATGTCGGGAAGGTGAGCATCATGGAATGCCAATTTAAAAAAAAATGCTCTTGCACTGAGGAAGTACTTGAGTGGAGGTCCAATGCCCATTTGCTGGCCTAATACTAACGCTATAAGTATATGCATGTTGATCTATTTCCCCATAATCATATATAAATATATTAACCTATGTACATGCCTGTATTTAGACCTCTGTAAATGCCCTTTACCCCCCAGTTCTTTCCTCTATTTCATTTTACTTTCCTCTTGTCCCACTATCATCTTCAGCCTCCATTTGGGTTTCAGTAATTTCTCTCTGTTACATTACTCTTGATCAGTCCCTATCGGGCCTCTCGCACCCATCTTGTCACTGATTTTGAATCACTTGTTGTTTCCTTATCCCTGGGCCGGTCAACACCACTCCCTTTCCCTTTCCTCCCCATCTCCCATGGGCCCCCTGGAACCATCATCTTTGCCTCCAGACTTTTCATCCAGCCTATCTTACTTAGATAGACCTGCAGAGAAAACATATGTACAAAAAAATCCTAAAATGAAGCAACCAAAGAAAATAAATAAATGATAACAACAATAAAAAACCCCAATGATGAAAATATATAGATATGTAAAAAAATGAAAATAGTAGCAATATAAAAAGCTGAAAATAGTTCGAGATCTATTTGTTGACCTCCAGGAGTATCCCTGGTTGAGTCTGATGGGGTACCACACCCTGGTCCTAAAGTGTATCCTTGGCACTCCATTGGGAACTCCATGCTCTGTTGTACACCCTTAGTGTTTTGCCATCGTGTGGTTGAGTCGGACAGGGTATAATCCTGACCCTGTTTCTCCATTGTTAACCACGAAGGGCCTTGGGTCAGCAAGGTTAGCCGTGTTTCATAGTAGGGCTGGCCATATTATCTTCTCTGTGTATTGGCTATTCTGAGCGGGAATAGTGTCTTGAAGGTTTCGTGGGCCAGGATGCACTCCATTCTCGCTTCTTCCCCCTGATGATTGTTTTATAATCTTTTAGTTGCCATGTATTCTTCTAAGCCACTGTTCTTCTAAACTTCTAATGATTACATAATATTCTATTGTGTAAGATGTCCCATAATCTTTTAACGTAGGCTTAAAAAAGAAAAACAAAAGGGCTGAGCTCTGGTGGTGTAAGTGGTTGAGTGTGGGACTTTGGCCTGCAGGCTTGGTGGTTCAAATCCAGCGGCGGCTCTCAGAAGCAGCACTGGGTAGCGCCCACAACCACCAGAGGCAGTGATGCCAAAAACAAACAAACAAACAAACAAACAAAAAACAAAACAAAACAAAAAACAAAAGCTTTTAGTTTGATTCCAATTCTTTTGCACTTATCAATGGCATTACAATGTGTATTTATGTAAATGAATGTTAATGCAGATCCATTATTTCCTAGGATAAATGATCGCTGTTCTGAGAATTAGTACAAATTTATATTTGTTTCTTTAAGGTTTGTGAGCTGATGTACTTTTATAGCCTTTTTTTTAATGGGCCTCACTGCCCTCTGGTGGTGGGAGTAGGAGACCCAGCCTTGCTGCTGGATTTGAACCTCCAAGCCAGCGGGCCACGTCCTGCGCACAACCACTATGCCACCGGGGCTTAGCCTATAGCCTTTTTTATATTCCTTGTTATTATTTCTTTAACAGGAATATTCTAAAATAATAATAAACTTGAAATTTTTATAAGTAAGAAGGAGTTCCTCACTGTTTGACTTTGCATTTCTTTGGTTGCTAGTAAGAATGAATTTTGTTGTTTATTGGATATCTGTATTATGCTCCTTCTGGTTTTTGTCTTTGATTTTTGTTGTTATTATTACAAGAGTATATGAGAGCACCCAGTTTGCAGAAGGCTACGTATAGATGGCAGTGAAAGCCCTGGATCTGTTTGTGGGACCTGCGTGCAGGCCCTCTCTGACCATTGACCAGGGTGTGATAGCCGGGCTACCAGAGTGCCTTGGAAAGTGGATTAATGAAGATGTGGTTAGGTTAAATTTGAATTTCTTATCATTTGTTCTCCCTTTTGACCCATTTTAATTTGGTCTAGTTTTCAATAATTTTTTTCTCTCCACACTGCTCAGGTTTTTCTCTGTTGTATTTTGTCAGAGTTGTTTTGGTTTTATTTTGTTTGTTTTTTGGATATGAAATCCAGAATAGATAAATCGTTAGAGGCAGTAACTGGACCCACAATTTCTTAGGGTTGTGGTAGGGAAGATTGGGGGGAAGTGGGGTGTTAATGAAAATTAGTACAAGAAAGAAGGAAAAGTTTTAAAATTGTGGTGATTGCACAACTCTTTTTTTTTTAAATTCCTTCTTCCAGATTTTTTTTCAATGATTTTATTGGGGGCTGTTACAGGTCTTACAGCATTCAATATGTCATTTGTATCAAGCATACTTGTACTCATATTGCCATCTTTATTTCCAAATATTTTCTACTTGAGGCCATGCTATGAGCTCCTCTTTTCTCCTTCTTTTCTGTAAATAAATATTTTATTAGGGGCTCATACAACTCCCATCACGATCAACACATACATCAATTGTATGCAAACCACATTTACACACTTGTGCCATCATCATTCTCAAAACATCCTCCCTTCACTTAGACCCCCAGTACCAGCTCCCCATATTTCCCTTCCCTCCCCGCCTCCCTCCCACACGCACAACTTTTTTTAATATGTGTAAATCATTTAATTGTATTATATATGGACCATGTGTCAATAAAATGCTTTTAAAATGATGCAATTCACCAACAATTTTATAGTTATTTTTATGAAGTCATATTTTCATAAAAATATCAAGTTTTTGAAATTTATTGTGGAGATTGATTCCAAGTAATGATTTATCTTTATTTTTCTATAAGTTTTCTAATGCCTCCATTCCAGTTATTGATGAATCCATTACATCTCTGATGATTTAAAAGTCACCTTTATCAGATACTAAACTTTTATTTGATTTTAGCACAGTCTGGATTTTTTATTCTACTTTATCGATTTTTCTGTGTATTCCTGTGCTAGGACTGTACTACTTTATTTCTTATACTTCTCTGTTAGTGTCAACTATATTTTAATTTACTATATTTTATAGAAATTTATATTTCATATCAATTTATTTTTGCTATTTTCAAAAAAATGTATCACCTAATTTTGCATACCAATTCTTCCTAATAGGTTCTAAATCATTTGGTTAACTTATTGCATTTTTAAATTAAATTCTTTAACATTTTTATTTGAATTGTAACGATTTTACTATTTCACATTAGAAGAATTGTTATCTTTGTAATATCGAATGTTCCATTCTAGGAACCATAATATATAATCCATTTATTCAAATTTGTTTTTTGTACATTAGAAACATTTTACAACTTTTGAAATATGACTCACAAAGTTTTATTAAGATTCTATTCTGAGGGCTGAGCCCCGGTGGCATAGTGGTTGTGCGCGGGACTGCGGCCCACTGGGACGGAGGTTCAATTCCAACAGTGGGCCTGGGCCTCCTATTCCCACCACCGGAGAGCAGTGATGCCCAAAAAACAAAAACAAAAAGCAAACCAAAACCAAAACCAAAACAAAAAAAGATTCTATTCTGACTTCTGGGAAGATGGCGACTGAGTAACACAGACCAAAGGGACTCCGCAGAAATCAGCCCAAGAGCGTGACTAAGAGGGAAAGTCAACTCTGGTGGATCGCAGGAGGAGCATAATGTAGATAAGTAGGCACAGATTCACTAGGTTTTGAGGGGCTGGAGCCATTTGGCTCACCACAGTGAAGGCTGGTGAGGGTTTGACCCTAGCCCCACCATGGTCTTCACTGGAGCCAGGATGAACTGGAGCCAGCACAGGTGCTGTATCTCAGCAGAGCCACAGCTTGCCGCCAGCATGGGGCAGGACTTAACCCCTTGCAGCTCCACAGTCAGGGACCAGGGTTCAGCGATATAATTACTTTTGGTTCCCTGTCTTCTCTCTATCACCCCACAATTTCAGCGAGCTTAGTTCTTTGGTGCTTTTCCTCTTGGTTTCTTTCATTTCAGCTCACATTGCTATTGTGGACCTCCAGACCACTCCCCTTAGTCCAGGGAAATTGTGCCTACTACATCCAGGTGGGAGAGCCGACCATGTGTAGTGTAGCCTGAGGCTAGAGAAATCCACCCACTCTCCACCAGGGGATATTCTTCCCAATTTCTTACAGGGGAATTCCTGCCTGTGTGGCTGGAGGAGGTCTTATCTCTCCTCTGTGGTCCCACTTGACTGAGGGAACTTCCTCCCACCTGCCTTTGTGCCTCACAAAGCCTAAGGCAGTTCAGCCAAGACTGGCCAAAGTTCCATGCTAATGTGGGAACCATTGCCCAACCTCCCCAGCCATCTACCTGATCAGGGAAATTCTGCCCTCCATTTGCGGTGCTCTGCACAAGAGCAGGCAACCTATGAGTCTTCTGTGGCACTCTCCTTACAGCAGGTACCCACGTGCGCCTCCTGTGATGCCTCACCCTACCGTGAGCCACACCATCACAGCTTCTAGTCAGATCACGCAGTACAGCACCATCCTTGTGGGTCCACAACAACTCAACAAGTGGTCCCTGAGAGGACCATCTAACTTGCTTTTCAAATAACGGAACACTGGTTCACTAGGGAAAGAGTAAAGCCACAGGAAGATAAAGTGGTAGGCCAATTCCATAGTGAAATTAGTAACAGGAAGTTCAAAGACACATTCCTACAAACCTCCCAGAGATAGACAGTGCTCTTTGACTTCCTGGAAAATGTCACCTGTTTCTTGGAAAACAACATAACACAAACAGCAATCAGCCCCACAACCTCAATGAAAAAACAGAAGAAACAAAAGGCAATGGCAGAAGATGCCCTGAACCTAACGACATGCATAGAAGAAGCAGACAACGATATGCCACAGGAAGAAATGTTCAGAATGTTGCTTGGCATCATATGGGAGATGAGGGAAACAATACAGAAAAAGGATGAAATGTTAGACAAGATTAAGTCCAAACACCAAAGGGAAATACAAGAGCTTAGGAACAAGAGAACAAAAACCAACACAGATACACAGACTTAGCGAATTGAGTGGAGGAAACAGAAAAATGCACCAGTGACTTAGAGGATAGCCAAGTGGTCTTTACCAAACATGAGCAAAAATCTAATAAGATCATCAGACAAACTGAAGAAACTTATGAGTTTTGTCTGATGCTATGAAGAGGACCAATATCAGAATAATTGGATTATCGGAGGAAGACGTAACAGAGAAGTCATCTGCAACAATAGTCAGAGAATTCTTGGAGGAAAACTTCCCCAGCTTTATGAATGAAAATCAGTCAATCATTCAGGAGGCTGAAAGAACACAGGCTAGATTGAATCCCAAGAAGAAGTCACCAAGACACATAGTAGCTAAACTATCTAACTTTGAGGAAAAGGAGAAAATCATGAGAGCAGCTTGGGGAAAACAGGCAATCACATATAAGGATTTCCAAATAAGAATATGCTCAGGCCTACCAGTGGACACGATGAAAAAGAGGAGAGAGTAGAAGAATATATTCCACAATTTGAAGGAAAATAGCGCAAACTCAAGAATACTCTATCCAGCCAAATTATCTATCAAGATAGATGGAGAAGTAAGAGTTTTTCCAGACAAGGAAAATCTCAAAGAATACATTAGAAGAAACCAAACCCTAGAAAAGATCCTTGCTGACCCAGTATGGGCAGAAGAACAGTACTCATCAAACATAGATAAGGGACCACCACATAGAGCAACCTCACTCAGAGAGCAACAAAAGAAGACAGCCCAGAAGATAGCATTGGCTTAAGGGTGGAAAGAAGTAAAAAATGATGAAGTCTCACACACACATGCACAACACACTGAAAAGAAAGGGAGGTAGAGAAACAGTCAGCACAAAAGGTATAAAATGACATCACAGAGTCCACAGATGGAGATAATAACCCTAAATATCAATGGACTAAACTCAGGTATTAAAAGACTGAGACTAGCAGACTGGCTTAGAAAACACAGCCCATCAATCTGCTGCCTATAGGAGACACATCTCAAGACTACAGACAAAAATAGGCTGAGAATCGAAGACTTCAGAAAGGCATACCAAAAAAACAACAATTCAAAAAAAGCAGAGGTAGCAATCCTAATCTTGGATAAAATTGACCTTAAAGTGCAAACCATAAAAGGAGATAAGGAGGGACACTATATGATGCTCAAGGGAAGGATAGACAAAGAACCAATAAGCATTTTAAACATATTCTCGGAAAGAGAGACCTGCTGAATATGTCAACCAAACACACCAAAAGATGGAAAAGAAATTACGGCCTTAACAATCATAGTGGGTGACTTCAATACACCACTCTCTGAGAAAGCCAGATCATAGGGAAAGAAATTCAACAAGGAGGCTAGAGTTCTAAAATCTACAACGAGACGATCTGACTTGATAGATATCTACAGAGATTTTCATCCAAATACAAAAAAATCACATTATTTTCAAGCCCACACAGCACATATTTGAAGATATACTACACGCTGGAGCAGAAGATGAATCTACATAAATTTAAGCCCATTGATATCATACAGACCTCTCTCTCTGACCACTGTGCCATAAGGCTGGAAATCAGCAAATGGAAGATGAAGGAAGCAATAGCAAACAATTGGAGGATGAATAGCTCTCTATTGCAAAAGGAGTGCAGACTGACTCAGATCAGAGATGAAATTAGGAAATTTCTAGACGCCAACGTGAATGAAAGCATGACATACCAAAACTTATGGGACAAAACAAAGGCTGTTATCAAAAGAAGCTTCATAGCAATACAGTCGCACATGAAAAAGGAAGAGCATCTCATAACTGATATGCTGACACAAATTTGGCAATGACTAGGGCAGAGTGCGCAGGACAATCCTACGAATAGCAAAAGAAAAGAAATAAAAAAAAATCAGGGCTGAGATTCAGGAGAGGAAAAGGACAGTAATGCTGCTAAAAGTTGTTTCTTTGAAAGGGTAAACAACCTCGAGGGTAGAAAGTTTTAGTTTTGATGGGTGTTGATTATGGACTCAAGTAAAATGAAGTTCCGGACAGCATCAGTCTCTTCTCTGTTTATTGTGATGATGTTACTGGTCTAGGTGTGAGGATTTTTGTTTCTGTTACATTGAGGTATAATTCATTTTAAAGTCCATAGTCTTTGATTTTCAATGGCAAGTGCTTCAAATTCTCTTTGCTTGCAGCGAGCAGTTCTATGCCATTTACCTACCACAGGTGGCTATTGAATCTCTGATCCTGATGTATCATTCTTCATATGACCCAGCTTCTCAGATATTATTTTTCAGCATACAGATTAAACAAGTATGGTAAAAGGATACAACCCTGACATGTACGCTTCCTGATTTTAAGCCAGGCAGTATTTTTTTTGACCTCTTTGAACCTCTTGGTCTGTGCGTAGCCTCTGCTTGAGCACAAGTAAATGTTCTGAAATTCCCATTGTTCACAATGCTATCGATCTTTCTCTATGCTTTACATAGTCCAATGTGTTTGCATGGTCTATAAGATACAGGTAAACATCTTTCTACTTTCAGCCAAGATATGTCTGACATTAGCAATGTCATCCCTTCTTCCAATGTCATCCTCTGAATCCCACTTGAGTTTCTGGCATACCCTGTTAATGTACTTCTGTAACCATCCTTCAGCTGTAGATAATGTCACACTGGTCCTTCTTTCTAGACAGTCATTAAATGAGAGTAAGGAGAAAACTGTTCCAAAATCATAGGCATTTTTATGATTTTGAACAAAACAATCATAGAACTGTCATAGTGTGAATCTCTTGTCTTCCATCTAGGCCTATACATTTCTAAAGGTACTGTTTCCATATCTCAAACTCAGCCCCTGATGAATTCTGCATGCCTCAATTTATATCACATCCCAAAAGAGGTTTCAATGTCCTTGAGAGACTCAAGTCATGTCCATGTTCAATGTTCTTTGAGCTTTGGGAACAAAAAGAAGCTTAAGGAGCACTATCAAAGCTATAGGGTATTTAGATTAAGATTTCCTATGGAAATTTTCATAGAACAGCCCTTGCCACTCTTAAAAAATGAGCAGGTGCATTGCTGTGATGGAAAAACATTTCTTGGTACAACTTTCATGGCTTTTTTTTTTCTCACTAGAGTAGTTTTCAGGACTCTGAAAACTTCTTCCTAATAAGCCCCTGTGGTTATCCTATGCTCTTCAAGGAGTTCTATGAGACCACCATTTTTGGATTTAAAAAAGTCACCATAACTTTCTAAGCTGAGCTCGCTGCCTTGAATTTAACTGGTTCAGCAGATGCCCTGGAAGTCACTCTTTTGATAGGACTTTGAAGGGCCCCTCAGGAGACCAAGACAAGTCTGTTCCTGAGAGAACTTGTCTACAGTCATCCAGTGATCACAGAGACAGGTTTAAAATGATTTTATTTAATGTTTAAAATATTTATTTAATGCATGTATGACTGGAACCTATTATTAGCACTTCTTTTTAGTTATCAGCCATCTGCTAATTCCAACTCATAGCTGACTCTAGATAAGATTTCCAAAGTTGTAAATCTTTATAGGAACAGCCCTATCTTTCTCCCCATAGTGTCTGGTGGGTTTGAACTGCTGATCTTGTGGCTAGCAGTCCAACTCTTATTGACAGTCCCTCTGGGTTTCTTTTACTCTTTAAAATAAGCCCGTTACCACTAAGCCCATTTCAACTCAAAGGAACCCTCTAGGAGAGGATAAATTTCGTCTTCAGATTTCCTAGATTCTTATAATAAAAGAAATTATTCTTAGGGTAGTGGACACTGCATCTTTCTCCCTCAGAGCTACTGGTGGGTTGTAAGTGTTGACCTTGTGGTTAGCAGTTCAATGGAAACTACTGGACACCCGGACTCCCCCAGCCCCTGAGTAAAACCCAAGCAAATTCACTGTCATCGACTTAATTCTGACTCATAGCAGCACTGTATAGCAAGTCTTAATACTAGCTAAAGTGATTGTTTTACACTGAATTTTTCTTTTTGAACATAGTTTTAGCTGTCCTAGTTCTTTTGTGTCCTATATAAATTCTAGAATAAAGTTAGCTATATCCATGAAAATTTTGTTGAGATTTTGAAGAGGCATTACATTAAGCCTATGGATCAATTTGAAGAGAATTGATAACTTTATGACCTTGAATGGGCATAGTATGTCTTACCATCTATTTATATCTTTGATCTCTTTTGTTAACATTTTATTTATTTTTTTGTGAGCATCACTGCTTCCTGGTGGGAGTAGGAGGCCCAGCCTTGCTTCTGGAGAGCTGCTGCTGGATTTGAACTGTCAATCCTGTGGGCCCCAGTCCCACACACAACCACTATGCCACCTGGCTCAGCCCAACATTTTATAATTTTCAGTAGACAGATTCTGTATGTGTTTTGTTAGATTTGTACCTAATTACTTAACTTCTATGGATGAATTATAAATGGTTTCCACACAACTATTATAAGTATATAGGGACATGATTGATTTTTAAAACTATTCACAGTAAATAGCTATTAACTCAAATGTATTAAGAACTCAAAATTACTCAGAAAGCAATTTTGTCTAATTATAATATTACATACATTGTGAAGGAAATTATAATATAAATCTTAAAAGAGAATTTAAGCTGTGAACACAACAGCCCTAGAATTTTGAATGTAATTATTAATCATATGTAAATGAACAAAAATGTTTTAAAGTACATTATCTGAAAGATTATAGTTGGTTGATCTGTATTTTCAATTGAAATTGTTACTGAGCTGATTGTGGAAGCACACGAGCAAAATAATACAGAATGAGCTGTAGTGTACTGTCTAGCTGGCATCACTTAAAGGCAATTTTCTGTGTGTGTGCAAAATTATAGCGTCTGGTAGTACAATGGTTAAAACAGTCAGTTGCTAACTGGGAGATTGGCAGAAAAATCCCTGGTGGCATAGTGGTTATATGTTGGACTGATAACTTCAAGATTGGTGGTTCGAACCTCCCATTGGTTCATTGAGAGAAAAGGCCTGATCATCTGGTTCTCTAAGGATTACAGCCAAGGAAATCCACCAGGCTAGCTCTACTTTTTCAAACAGGTTCATTATAAATCAGAACCAAAACAATGCAATCTCACAACCAGAATATGGACATCATCACAACCCACTAAACTCACTCATAGTTCCTCCAGACTCATTTGTATGTGTGCATATTTAGTTCAGAACAATAGTAAGTGGGGTTGGGGGGGGGGCTTTAAAAAAGTTCAAGGAAAACTGGAGCTAAAAGTTAATGATGTTTACACTTCAACTCCCCCTTCGGGGAGTCTTACATATTTTATTTCACTTTCCTTTAATGTTGGACCAGCAACCTTTGGAAAACCACTAGTTTTTCATGAAAGTTTTAGAAATATTGTTTTAGTCCAGTAGTATCTACTTTTGGAATGTTACAGTCTTTTCATCAGCCTATTAAAAATAATTTTATTGGTGGCTCATACAACTCTTATCACAATCCATATATCCATCCATTGTATGTCAAGCACATTTGTACAATTGTTGTCCTCATCATTCTCAAAACATTTGCTTTCTGCTTAAGCCCTTATAATCAGCTCCTCATTTTCCCACTCCCTCCCCTGCCACTTTTCCACATGAACCCTTGATGACTTATTTTGTCATATCTTACACTGTCCAGTGTTCCCCTTCACCAACTTCTCTGTTGTCCCTCCCTCAGGGAGGATGTTAAATGTAGATCCTTGTAATAGGTTCCCCCTTTTTACCCAACTTTCCCTCCACTGTCTGGTATTGTCACTCTCACCACTGATCCTGAAGGGATCATCAGTCTGGATTCCTTGTGTTTCTGGTTCCTATCTGTACCAGTGTACATCCTCTGGTCTAGCTGGATTTGTAAGGTAGAATTGGGATCATGAGAGTTGGGTGGGGGGGAGAAGGAGAAAGCATTTATGAACTAGAGGAAAGTTGTATGTTTCATGATTACTGCACTGCATCCTGACTGGCTCATCCCCTTCCCATGATCTTTCTGTAAGGGAATGTCCCATTACCTATAGATAGGTTTTGGGTCCCCAATCTGTACTCCCCTTCATTTACAATGATATACTTTTTGTTCTTTGATGCCTGATACCTGATTCCTTCAACACCTCATGATCACACAGGCTAGTATGCTTCTTCCATGTGGGCTTTATTGCTTCTGAGCTAGATGACCGTTTGTTTACCTTAAATCCTTTAAGACCCCAGACACTATATCTTTTGATAGCGGGCACCGTCCGCTTTCCTCACCATGTTTGCTTATGCACATATTTGTCTTCAATGATTGTGTCGGGAAGGTGAGCATCATGGAAAGCCAATTTAATAAAACGAAGTGTTCTTGCATTGAGGAAGTACTTGAGTGGAGGCCCATTGTTCCTCTACTACCTTAATATTAAACCTTTAAATATATACACATAGATCGATTTTCCCATCATCTTGTATAAATACATTTACATATGTACATGCCTGTATTTAGACCTCTATAAATGCCCTTTGTCTCTATTTCCTTTTACTTTCCTTTTGTCCCACTATCACACTCAGTCTTCATTTAGGCTGCAATAATTCCTCTCGGTTACATTGCCCTGATCGATCCCTACTAGGCGTCTCACACTGTCCTTGCCATTGATTTTTGGATCACTTGTTCCCTTGTCCCTGAGTTGGTCCACACCACCTCCTTTCCCCCACCTTCCCCACACCCATGCCCCCCAGGAACCATCAGTCCCATTGTTTTCCTCTTCCAGACTGTTCATCCAACCTATCTTATCTAGCTATATCTTCAGAGATAATAATATGTGCAAGAAAACAAGACATAGCTGGACAAAATGACAAAGGAAAACAAAATGATGACAACAGAAAAACCACTGACATATATATATATATGTAATTTTAAAAACAATAAAAGCTAAAAACCTGTAAATAATAGTTCAAGGTCTGTGTTTGTTGACCTCTAAGAGTGTCCCCCACCCAAGTCCACTGGGGTACCATGCCCTGGCCCCAAAGTTTGTCCCTGGCACTCCCTCGGGACCTTCCTGCTCTGCTCACCTCACTGCTCTGCTTCATCCCATTAGTGTGGTGGGGTCACCCAGGCCAATCCCAACACTGTGTCTCCAGTGTTATTCCCCATAGGACCGTGGGTCAGAGAGGGACGGTCATGCCTCACAGTGGAACCAGCAAATGGTCCACTCCATGCATTGTCTGTTCTGAGCGAGAATATTGTCCTCCAGGTTCTGTGGCCAGGATGCACTCCATTCTTTCTTCCTCCTCCTTCATTTGATCCCATGGGCTCTGATCAGACACGTCCCTCTCCCTGAGCTGCAGTTTCAGTGCTGTCTTCTAAAGTAAATTCTTCTGGGGGACAGCCTGTTTTCTTTGTTGAAATATTTTAATCAAGAATTTTTTAGTGAATGTCTCTTTATATGACAAACTAAAAAGAGTTTTTCTATACACGACAAACTCGAAAGATGACTGTTGGTAACTTAATTTAAAAAGTGGAAGTACATAACTGGAATCTTAAAACTAATGTCAAACTAAATATAGTTCATAAAACTTCAGACAAAATTCTTCTTAAACATGATAGTTAGCTTTATTCTAAAAGATGTCATATATTAATTTTGAAACATGATATTAAATCATCGGTATGTACAATATTTTTCGGACCATAAGACGCACCTGACCATAAGACATTCCCAGTTTTTAGAGCAGGAAAACAGCAAAAAAATATTCTAAGCCAATTAGTATCAGTATACTAAAATATTCTGGGTACCACATCTCTGGGCCAGAAGACACATCCTTGTTTTCCACCCACTTTTTAGGGAAAAAATTGCATCTTATGGTCTGTAAAATATGGTAAGTGTTTAGGGGTAGAGTGAGAATTGACTGGGTGGTGGCTTTTGTAATTTGAGTCAGTGAAAAACATTATTTGAGTGACTTAACTAGGTGTTTAAAAAAAATTGTTGAGGGCTGAACCCCGGTGGCGTAGGGGTTGTGCGCAGGACTGTGGCCCACTGGGATGGGGATTCAATTCCAGCTCCACGGAGCAAAGGCTGGGCCTCCTACTCCCACCACCTGAGGGCAGTGATGCCCCCAAAAAAACAAACAAACAAAACCAACAAAAAAAATTGTTGAAACTGCAGCTTGGGGAGTGAGATATGTCTGACCAGAGCACATGAGAACAAATGAAGGGGGAGGAAGAGAGAATGGAGTGCGTCCTGTCCCACTGAGCCTCTAAGATGATATTCCCACTCAGAGCAGCCGATGCACAGACAGGGTCAT
The DNA here is from genome assembly GCA_004026705.1 of Nesogale talazaci. NCBI lineage: Eukaryota > Metazoa > Chordata > Mammalia > Afrosoricida > Tenrecidae > Nesogale > Nesogale talazaci. Next base: position 4,782 of record PVJH01036678.1, on the reverse strand, counting down.
ATGTTCAGCCCCACTATGAAGTACGGCTCCCCTTGCTGACCCAGGGTCCTTCAGGGACAACAGTGGAGAAATGGGTCGAGATTATGCCTTGTCTGACCCAATCACATAATGACAAAAAACTAAGGGTGCGCAACAGAGCATGGAGTGCCAGAGGGAGTGCCAAGGCTATACTTTGGGGTCAGGGTATGGCACCCCAACTGACTAAACTAGGGGACACTCCTAGAAGTCAACATGCAGACCTTGACATTGGGTTTCTTGTTATCATTGTTTTATTTTCTTTGGTTGCTTCATTTTAGGATGGCTTTTTTGGGGTACATTTGATATCTCTGCAGGTCTATCTAGATAAGACAGGCTGGAGGCGAAAATGATGGGACTGATAGTCCAGGGGGGACATAGGAGATGGGGAGGTGGGGAAAAGGAGGTAGTGTTGTCCATCCCAGGGATAAGAGAACAACAAGTTGATCCAAGATCATTGGCAGGGTTGGTGTAACAAGTCTGATAGGGATTGATCCAGAGTAACGTAACAGAGAAAAAAATGGAGGCTGAGCACTATAGTGGGACAAGAGGAAAGTAAAAGGAAATAGAGGAAAGAACTGGGGGGTGGGGGTAAAGGACATATTTATTGCTATAAAGTTCCTGCTGAGAACTGCTTTTGCTATGTTCCAAAGATTTTGGTACACTGTATTTTCAGTCTCCCGAGTGAAGGAATGTAACATGCTCATTCCTTATTTCTTTAATTACTACGAGTCATTTTTAAGCAGTTCAATTTCCATGTATTTAAATATTTTCCTTGATCTTCCTATTTTTGATTTCTACTTTTATAGTGCTGTGATCTGAGAAAATGGTATTTAAAATCTTGATGTTTTAAAATTTATTAACGCTAGCCACCTAAATTGTTTTTAAAAACCAACCATAGTTGTGAGATACCTGATAGAGATTGATCAGGAGTAATGTAACAGAGAGAAATTACTGAACCCCAAATGGATGCTGCACATGATAGTGGGACAGGAGGAAAATAAAAGGAAATAGAGGAAAGAACTGGGGTATAAAGGGCATTTATAGAGGTCTAAATACAGGCATGTACATAGGTGAATATATTTATATATGATGATGGGGAAATAGATCTACATCTACATATTTATAGGGGTAGTAATAAGAGAAGAGATGGGCATTGGACTTCCACTCAAGTACTTCCTCAATGCAAGAACACTTTATTCTATTATATTGGCATTCCATGATGTTCACCTTCCCAATATGATCACTGAAGACAAATGTGTGAATAAGCAAAAGTGTTAAAGAAAGCTGATGGTGCCTGGCTATCAAAAGATGTAGTGTCTGGGGTCTTAAAGGCTTGAAAATAAACAAGTGGTAATTTAGCAGGGAAGCAACAAAGCCCACATGGAGGAAGCACACCGGCCTGTGTGATCACAAGGTGTTGAAGGGGTCAGGTATCAGGTGTCAAAGAACTAAAAATTATATTATTATAAGTGAGGGGGAGTTCAGATTGGGGACCCAAAGCCCATCAATAGGTGAAGTGACATCCCCTTACAGAGGGGTCGCAAGGAGAAGCGGAGTAACAATGAAATATGCAACTTTCCTCTAGTTCTTAAATGCTTCCTCCCACCCACTAACATGTTCCCAATTCTACCTTACAAATCCAGCTAGACCAAGGGATGTACATTGGAGCTGGAAACAAGGGGAATTTAGGACATGGACTGATGATCCCTTCAAGACCAGTGGTGAGAGTGGTGATACTGGGAGTGTGGAGGGAAGGTGGAGTAGAAAGGGGGAACCAATTGCAGGGATCTACAATCCTCCCTAGGGTATGGACCACAGGGAAGTGGGTGAAGGGACACATTGGACAGTGGATGATATGACAAAATAACAATAATTTGTAAATTATTAAGGGTTCATGAGGAAAGGGGAGTGGGGAGGGAGGGGCAATATGGGGAGCTGACATCGGTGGCCTATGTAGAAGGAGGATGCTTCAAGACTTATGATGGCAACAAATGTGCAAATGTGATCTGCATACAGTTGATGTCTGTATTGATCATTATAAGAGTTATATGATCCCCCAATAGAGTGATTTAATAAGAAAAACAACAAAAAACAACCATAGTAACAGCCACATTGCACAGACAATTAAGATAATGATAATATTAAAATAAAAACCATGATTGACATCTGAAATAATCCTAATGAAAAGTGAATTGCTACAGAAGCTGTTAGGCTAAAATTTAGCACCCTTTCACTCAGTCTCCCTCATGATCCATTTAAATTTTTTCTGAAATTTAATCTTATTTGTTTTCTCTTTGATTGGAGTCTTTATCTGTTTTACTCTGTCATTCTTGTTAGTTTTATTTGTTAACATTTTTCCCTATATGAAGTTCAGGATAGACAAATCTATAGAGACAGTCACTGGATTAATAGTTTCATGGGAGTATTGCAGGAGGGGTTAGGGGGAAATGGGGAGCTAGTAATTATGAATACAAGAAAGAAGAGAATGTCCTAAAACTGATTGTGGTAATGATTTTACAACTCTTCCTGATATGATTGAATTATTGAACTGCATGATATATGTATTAAATGCCAATAAAACTGCTTAAGACAAATTATTAAAGCTTAAACAATAAAATAATGAACTTACACAAGAACAAAAATTAATCATCATGAGATGGCCAAATCTGACCCAATGCTGTCAATTTATTAATGTTCAGCTCTAATTTTGTCAGCAGTATTATTTATTTTCTCCAGTTTGAATTTGATGACTTTGTAGGTTTATTTATTATTAATTGGGAATATATATATATATATATATATATATAATTCCATAGTTTAATCACATCAAACAGAGTTGTACAATTGCAATGACAGTTTCCAAACATTCATTTTCTTCCTGGATTCCTTGACATCAGTTCCCTTTACCACCCACCACCACCAGTACAGCTCCCACCCCTGAAAACTCTTATTCCACTTGCTATCTCTAGAGGTTCATCAGTCCTGAGTTTCATATACCAACACCCAGAAAATCATACAACACAACTTCAAGACATTGACCTTCGATAGCATAACACCTCTGAGATACCCCCTAATAAGGACGAACAGAAGCAAAACAAAAATACAGAACATGTTGAAAACCAGATCAGATGCAGCATGCATCAGAGAGAAATGAACTGACAAAATTTTAACTGTTCCAGTCAGGTTTATCCCTTTGATCTTCTATGTTCATCTTCCTGGTGCACTTTCTTTAGTAACCCTTTTTCACCACATCTCAATTGTAGATAGAGAGAGTTCTGTTTCCTATGTGATTCCCACAAATTAATTTTGGGCTGCCACTGTCATCTATAGATACCAAACTCTCATAATTTAAGCTACAATACAAATCCCTCCTTAAACTTCAGATTATGTGATTTACAAGTCTTCGGTGACTGATAATGTGCTTCTTCCATGTGGACTTAGTTGACTTCTCGCTTAGATGACTGCATGTTTAGAGACAAGTCTTTAAGACCTCCCACACTATCTTTCTGATAGCTAATTCCACCACATTTTGCTATAGCACCCAAATCTTCTTTTTTCCCCTTCTGAGAGATAGTATCAAGTAGGGCCATCATGTAAGGTCTAAATGGTCTTAAGTTGGAGTTAGGGTTTAGTGTGAGCCCAGAGCCCATTCCTGATCTATGCTTTCATTTATTTATTTTTTTCATTTTAAACAAAGATTTTATTGGCATATAATCCATATAACATGCAATTCAACAGTTATGAGTGTTATGATTGTTACCACAGTCAATTTTAGAACATTTTCTTCTTTCTTGTTCTTGTTATTAACTCCCTATTCCCCCAACTTCCTCTGCCATACCACCAAGGAACTATTAGTTCAGTTATTGTCTCTAACAATGTACCTATACTACATTTTGTATACAGAAAAACATGCAAAAACAATAATAAGAGATGAAAGCAAAAACATACCAAAAAAAACCCTAACAACAATAATAAAATAAACCAGAGGCAACCTTCAATAGAAAAGGAAGTAGAAAAGATTTAAAAACCTGGACCAAATTTAAAATGGGTAAAAAGAGAAATCAAATGACAAGGTGTTAAATCATTGCATTTTCAACGATTCACTTTGCAATGTCCTCTGCAAGACTCTTCATATTCCTCATTCTTGGTCAGAGGAGATTCATCCTTGCATGAGTTCCCTCCACCCCACCCTCTCTCCACCCCTCCAGCAGCTCCAATCCCACCACCGGGCTGAAGGGGCTCAACCATCCTGGTCTCCCCACACCCCCAGCTCCCCTCTTCACCAGTAAACCCTCTCCAGCCCATCTGGATTTATGGGGTAGAGTTGGGACCATCATGGTTGGGGGGGAGGAGGGAAGAAGGCTTCAGGAACTAGAGGAAACTTGTATGCATCATCACTGCCCGGCTGCACCCTGACTAGTCTGTCTCCTCCCCGTGACTCCCCTGCAAAGGGGTGACCAATTACCCACCAGTGGGCCTTAGGTCCCCACCCTGCTCTCCCCCTCATTCATAATGATGAGATTCTTGTCCTTTGATGCTTGATACCTGCTCCCTTCAGCCCCTCTTGATCACACAGGCTGGTGTGCTTCTTCCATGTGGACTTTGCTGTTTCTGTGCTGAATGGCGACTCGATTAGCTCCAAGTCTTTGAGACTCCAGACATCCAATCATTAGATAGCAGGACACCATTGTTTCTCCTACTCTGTTTACCTCTGTATCCATTTGTCTTCAGCAATATCAGGAGTCAATTGGTCCATTGATTTTG
>PVJH01036677.1:0-18585 GCA_004026705.1 Nesogale talazaci | reverse complement strand
GCGCCCCCCCCCCCCCCGCCCACCCCGCAAACACAAGAGCCAGCTCGCAGAGGGAGCGGGGCACATTTAAAATCAAAGAGTTATCACTTGCCCCGTAAATATTTGTTCATTGCTCTCTCATTGGTGCTAAGGCCATGGGAGCAAAAGGAGGCGTTTGGGGTGTAAAGTAAGTAGATTTTCACATAGTTCACTTTTATTTTAGTTCTTAGTGTGTTGTCTTCCAGCTTAAAAGACATTCCTTTAGGGCTGAGCCCCGGTGGCGTAGTGGTTGTGCACGGGACTGCGGCCCACTGGGATGGAGGTTCAATTCCAGCTCCACAGGAGGAAAGGCTGGGCCTCCTACTCCCACCACAGAGGGCAGTGATGGCCCTCCCCCCAAAAAAAACAAAAAAAATATGTTATACGATATATATATATATATATATACATACATATATATCCCCAACCCATCGGGTGATTGCTCACAGCTGATCATACCTGAGATCTGGCTTCCAGTGGTTGATTTGGCCAACTTGGGAGACGTTTCCCCCTGGACTGCTGTCATGGGTTGAATTGTGTCCCCCAGATGGTCTGTGGCTGCCCTAGCTCCTTGTACCGGTCGGTACATGTGACCTTGTGAAGGAAATAGGGTCTTCCTGTGGAGACAGTAGTAACATTTTAGTGTCATATTGAAAGAGGCTGAGTTCTCGTTCTAATTTAAGGTGACCAGACATCCTACTTTTTAACAATTTGTCCCTCGTCCTGCGGCATTTTAAAAGTAAATATATTGTAATACTATTTTTGCATTCTATGAACATTTTTGTTGCTCCATATAGACCAAATTTTAATCAAGGATCCCCCCCCCCTCCAATGGTGTCCCACTTAAAATCTGGTCACTTTATTCTAATCGCTTCTGTGTAGTACCTTGTGAATGCGGAGAGCATGAGTCAGGCCAGACTGGGGAAGGCAGCAGGAGAAAATGGGGTGACTCACATCAAAAGGAACACTGATGATCGCCAGCAGCCGACAGGGCTTATTAACCCCCTACAAGAGGCAGACTACAAGACCTTGCTTGCTGAAAGTGAGGAGGATTTGAAGCACTGACTGGTGCGGGTTAAGGGTCGCAGCCTTCAGTAGGGATCATGACTCCATGTCAAGAAGACCCAAATCCCCACAACTGGACCAATTGGTAATGTCAAGAGAGGCAGAGCAAAGATCAGCAAGGGTTTCGTCTGCCTGGGAGCTACCATCCGTGCTCATAGACGCGGTAGCCGAGAGACCCAAACACGTGTGGCATTGGGTCAATCTGCCATCCAAGCCCTCCTTGCAAAAGCAAGGAGGTGACTTTGAGGACTGAGGTGGGCCTGGCCCATGCCATAGTATGTTCAGTTGCCGGGTGTGCATGTGAAAGTTGGACATCGAATCGTTAGAAGACTGAAGACAAGTCCATGCATTTGGTTGAGGGTGTTAGGGAGGAGCAGTGACAGGACCATGGACGGCCCAAAGAACAGACAAGGCTGAGCCCCGGTGGCACAGTGGTTGTGTGTGGGACTGCAGCCCACTGGGTTGGCGGTTCAAATCCAGCAGCAGCTCTCCAGGAGCAAGGCTGGGTCTCCTACTCCCACCAGAGGGCAGTGAGGGCCCCCCCCCCCCCCCCCAAAAAAAAAAAAGAACAGACAAAGCCATCCTGGAAGAAAGACAGCTGGAAGTTCCTTAAAGTCAAGGAGACAAGCACGTTCATTGAACATGTCATCAGGAGAGTCCGGCCCCTGAGGAAGGACTTGGTATAGTATGCTTGGCACTATCGAGGGACAGTTAAAATGAGGACGAGTCTGAGGAAGATGGATCGACATAGAATGGAAACAGGGCAATTGGGAGGAGAGTGCAGGACTGGGCAGTGTTTCCTTCTGATCTTAAGTGGTCACTAAGATCTCAGCACCCAACAATAACAGCAGCAACAAACCTCGCCCACTGGGAGAGAGACATCGAGCCTCTCGCCAAGTCGTCAAAAGGCGCCGACATGGCCAACACCCCGATTTGGATGCCAGCCTCCCCCACTGTGAGGAAATGAATACATTTCTGCGCTTTAAAGCCGCTCCCTTGAAGGTACTTTATAATAGCAGCCCTGCATATGGAGGCAGCCTCCCACACCCCTGCCCCCAGTCCGGTTTGGTCTAAGTCTCTGACCTGGGTCGGATGACCCAACAAGCAAGGTCAATGCGGGCTGGCGTGTGCTGATGTGCGACTCGGGATGCGCTGTTGGAGGCCGGGTTAGTGAGGACCCACAAGCGTGGGAGGCCTGCCTGGCTGCTGGGACCATCTGACTCGGTCTTCGACAGCATCACCCAGGACCAGCTGTGTGCCGCCAGGGGACTGATTTGAGGACATCTCCCTCTGTGTCCTCAGATGCACATCCGTCGGGTGCATCTGCTACCTGTATTCTGGGCTGTACGTTTCCTGCAGAAACAGGGATGGAGTGGGCCTCTTGCCCTGCCATTGGTCAGCGCCTGCGAAGATCTGGAGTGAGAAGGACAAACAGCCCAAAGCGGGAACTCAGTTTTGGGCTTAATCCTCCACTCTTGAGGAACCAAGACGAAGGGAGACTGGGTTCTGTCCTTGGGATGCGGAAAACTTCCCACTCTGCTGCTGCATCAATACCCCTGCCTGTCTTTTCTCACTCTTCTTATTTTACTTATTCTTTTGGAAAACAAGCAGCGACCACACTCATTTCCAGAAGGGAGGATGGATGGAAGGTTCTGCACGAAACGGTACTTGAGAAGGGTTCCAGATATGGAGAATTGGCTTTAAAATAATAAGATGTCTAAATGCACATCAACAAGACACCATCCTTTAAAATTATGGCCTCTTCAGTCTCTCATCTTCAGACGGCTAACAAATGACAGAGGAAAAATCCTTATTTTTGTATTCCTAGTCGTAACTGTTTAGCGTCGAATGGCTTCTAGCTGTTTCTCGGACTCACCACCACTCTGACACGGGGGCTTATGATTCGTCCCAAGGATGGTCAAAGAAGAAACCACAGCGCACCAGTGGGCTGTGCGGATGGCCGGCTTTCTGCTGCAGTGCCCATTCTTGGACACTAGATGGCAGGCTTATCTTTCAGATGGAGCCATGCTTCTAACGTCCGCCTTCGAAGAGGGATCAGGTCATGGGGATTTGAAGACCGCCTCCGCAGCTGTAGTGGAATCAGATCCAAATGGACCCCCAAACTAATGGCTTGTAGGTATGATGACACCATGAGGGTGTTAGCTGGGCCCCTCGCCTCCGCAAAGCTTTGGAGTTCAGAAATGTCTCCAGCTTCCCTTTGACCTGGCAGGCGCTTCTGCAGCTCTCAAAGGCTGTGCTAAATATGGAAGGTCCTGTCCTGAGTGTGGGCACTGCTGAGTGGCTGGAAGGAAACAGAGAAGCCTATGCTGACTCCTGGGGTTGAGGAATACTATGTATACTATGATCGCTAGTCTATGACACAAGCTCCTCGATGTCACACGGGGTTAAGCGCCAGCTGCAAACTACATGTTGGGTGTTTCAAATTCGTTATTTCTGTAATGATTCCCAATGTCAGAAACAACCTGTCTGTTAAGATCTGCTCTATCTCCCCCCCAAAAAAGATGCAAATACGGACACAAAGTATGTATGTATATATTGTGATTAGAGCTGTATGAGCCCCCAATAAAATGATTTTTTAAAAAAAGAATATTCAAAGTTAAAAAAGGATGTGTTTTGGGGTTGAGCCCCGGTGGCATAGTGGTTGAGTGCAGGACTGCGGCCCACTGGCTTGGCAGTTTAAATCCAGCAGCAGCTCTCCAGGAGCAAGGCTGGGTCTCCCACTCTCACCAGAGGGCAGTGATGCCCCCCCTCCCCCAAAATGTGCTTTGAACCGGAATTGACTGGAAGGCCCTGATTTGGTTGGGTGTTTATCAGCAAATATATCAGACACAAGGAGGCTTCCAAAAGTTCACGGACAAATGGGCTGGAAGGTGCATGGGATTTCCCAGGAACTTTTTTGGGGTTCCCTCCCACCAGATACATGATCTGCGATATTGTGTCTCCCCCACAGTCAGCACTCCCCTATCTCCCAGGACTAGCAGTTAAGTGGGGAGATGGAAGTGACGATTTCCACCTTCACCTTCTGGCGATTTTGGACCAGGGCGATGGCAGCGGCAGGCAGTGTGCCCTCAGCACTCTCGTGGAAGCAGGGTGGAGAAGGATTGAGGGGCAGAAAGGCAGAGGCCAGCTTAGTAGAGAAACTGCACGTATTTGCACCCTGATGTCCTGGTCTGTAGTCATTTGGAGAAAGGAAGCTTTCCTTCTACAAAGATTGGCAGTCTCAGAAACCCCCGCGGGACTTCTACTTTGTCATACAGCGTTACCAGGAGTCCGAATTCACCAGATAGAAGCTTTTAGGGGCGTTCTTATCTCTTGCCCACACGACCCCTAAAGTATACAGGGCTGCTTTACCACATACAGTTGGGTAATGTGTTCATTGTACCGTTCAAAAGCCGGTGCTGTCATCTCCATTCATGGCAGCCGAGGTCACGAGGAACCCAGGAGGGCGACTTCCAATCACCATCTCAAAGCGTCTCCTGGCTTGGCCTCTTCACTAGCAGTGGTAGTAGACTGACAAGGTTCCAATCTCTCAATGACTCAAGGGGTGTGGGTCTCTCCCCCCCCCACCCCCCGCCCCCCCGTTGGTGAATTTCCACCTAGAGCTGGTCTTCAGGAACATGACCCAGTTGGTGGTGATGAGCTCACACTGAGTTAGGTACCTTCCTGTGCCTCTCCCTTCCACAGAAGCAGCTTTTCCAGTGTCACCTGCTGGAGGAAAATGTCACCTATTTGCCCGACACAGCCTCCACGCCTAACTTCAGCCCAATATGAAACCGTGGTCGCAAACTGCCCTGATGCTGATGGAATCCCACGGGGGGTGGGAATAATGGAGATATGACAGACACCCCACAGTAACTCAGTCCACACAAACACTAATAAACTGTGTCCCAGACACACACACCATTGTTCCAGAACACAGAAAATGCGTTCAACGTCTCTGCCATTGAGATGCCAGGTATTGGACCCCAATGGAGGAGAGTGTTCAGTGTCACCTGTCATTTGTTTCATCTTTTCAACTGACTGTGAAAAACCCTATGAAAGGCTTAACCAAGCAAGACCACTTGCTGTCCACGATGATTCTCACCCCCCACCCCCCATGTGCCCTCCCTCTGTGCATTATTATTGTGACATGGGCCAAGGAGGCAGGATGAGACTCAGAGAAGGACGAGCTGGTCTTGATCTGTTTTCAAGGGTGAAGAGTCCATTCGCCACAGAGAACTCACAGTAGACCTTAGTTTGATGAAATCAGAAATATTCCGTCTTTGAGTGAGAGAAATAGAAGGAGATAGAGGCTTTGGGTAATTGTATTTCGAGAATATATATATATATATATATATATATATATATATATATATATATATATATATTCCTGTAAACAATCCTTTTGTGAGGAGTCAGAACAGGTCTCTCTCTCCACCCCTACAGATCCCTTCTCTTATTACTTTGTTCCTCCTTTTCTTCTGGCCCCTCCCCCTTCTTGGTCTTCCCCTTTCTGGTTCAATCCTTTGTGAAGGAAGTTGCCATTGCCTGTTGCAAGGAAACACTTTTTGATTCCGCTCCCCCTACGAAACACAGCCTCATAGCTCTGCTGCCCTTTATCACAAAACTTCTTGAAGGATCCACCCTTGCTCTTGACAATTATCTTGTACAGCTGTATCCTCAAGTCTCTGCTTCCCTCCCTTCACGAAGGTCAAACTTGCCAAGACCACACTGCCTCCATCGGAGCTAAAGTGCATGGTCAGTCTCATCGCAGTAGACCTGTCGCTGACCATGCTTTGCTTCTTCAATGGCTTTCTTTCAGGATACCGCCTGCTGTGGATGAAATTTTGCTCACAAGGGATGTTGGAGTCCCATGCCCCAGCCCCAGCCCTGCGCACCTAGCCTTGATTGGAAATGGAATCTTTAAGACGATAACAGTTGTGTTATCATGAGATCACAGGAGTAGGGTGAGCCCTGATCTCGCCAGAGTGGTGTCCTTATAAAAGAGAAGAGACACAGAGAGACAGGCGCCAGACAGTCATGTGCAGATGTATCTATGTGGCAAGGAATTCCCAGCTCTAACAGGAACTAGAGGCAGCAAGAACGATTCTTCCTTTCGAGTTTTGCAGGGAAAACAGGACCCCTTCAACACCCTGACTTTAGTCTGCCCTCCACTAGTCCTGGGTGGCAAGACTCTGCATCTTTCTGTTGTTTAGTGCCAACTACCCACAGCAGTTCTGGGAAGCCAGTGTCCCACCATTGCTCCTTCACAGTCTTGACGTCGCTCCTTGGGATGTCAAATTGGTTCTTCGGTGCTGTCCTGTTAGTCCTGATGCATAGCCAGCAACTCTACATTCAACCGAAGGAAACACTGCCCGCCCGCGCCATCTTCACAGTGGTTCTTCCGTTGGAGCCCAGCATGGGACTCTGCAGGCCATCTTCTTGATGGCCTTCCTCTTTGTGGCTGCCCCTCTACCTTCCCGGACATGTCCTTCTCCAGGGACTGGTCTCTCCTGATGGCATGTCTTGCTTCTAAGGAGCATTCTGGCTGTACTTCTTCCCAGAGAGAGGAGTTCGTTGTTTTGGCAACTCATTGTATTTCAAGGTTCTTCCCCAGGACCATGGTTCATTGATGCATCGCCTTTTCTTCAGTCTTTCTTATTCAATATCCAACTTTCACATGCATAGGAGGCCCTCGAAAACACCTGGCTTGGGTCACCTCGATCCTCCAAGTGACATCCTTGCTTTTCAAGAGGGCTTGTGCCGCAGATGTCCCTAATGTAAGTCATCTTTTGATCTCTTGACAGCGCCTTCCGTGAGCCCTGTTTGTGGAGGAGATGAAATCCTCGACAATTTCAGTCGTGTGTCCATTGATCCTCATGCTGTCTGCGGGTTCAGGTAGTGGGGGTTGGGTCTTTTGGACACAGAGTTGCAATGCAGGCGGAAGGCGCTGATCCTTGGCCTACCTCAGCACGTGCTTCACGTGGGTGCACCCTTTCAATATGTCCTAAGCCAGATTCTTAATCTTCACCAGGCAGATGAGTTCCTTCCCCACCTCAGTGAAGGCTCAGATCAGAGCCTTAAGCTATTTAGCGGAAACCCTTACAGTCTTTAGCTTTCTCTCACACCCCTCAATCGAGCCTGCGGAGCGCATCAGGGTGGAACCTTTGCTCACCACTTCCGCTGCCCTCAGTGGGTTCGCGTCATCCACATCTGCCCCCTGGATTATTCCCATCGCCCACAAACCGCTGTTTCTGCTCCTCCCCTCCCCTCCCCAGCGCCGCCCTTTTCCTCTTGCTTCCACACACTCTCAACAAACGTGAGCCTGCCAGCCCTTGGGTCAGATGGCGACCCGGCGGCGGCGTGCGTTCTGGCGGAGACAGCCTGCTGCTTCCCTGCGTTCTCACTTCCAGACCAACTCGTGGCCCCAGAGGACGCCATTCGGACTCCGAGGCGCGCGGTGTGGGTCGCAGAACTGCCTTCCATCTGGGTCTCGGGGACTTGCCTTTTCAGACGTCGATGGCAGGTGGGTGGCTTTCTTCTGAGGGGCTTCTGGTGGAATGGAAGCGCCAGCCTTTCCATTAGCAGCCTGGCATGCTAACCGTTGGCATCCCCCGGGGACTTTTTTCTTGGAAGGGGACAGAGAACGGTTAATGGAACTGAGACTCGAATAGCCAGGATGGTGGGAATGGGCAAGAAAGGCCATCGGGCATGGAGGAAAGCACTGACATGGCCCCAAAGCCACCACGGCGTGTCCAGAGACCACGGTGAAGCCCCTTGGGGCAGCGGAAGTGCACCTGCTACGAATGTTGGGGAGGGCTTGGAGAGGGAGATTCGGCTCAGGTGGTTGAAGGCCTTGAATGCCAAGCTAAGCAGTTTGGCCCTTACTCTGCCTTCTCCAGTAGGCTTGGGCAGAAAGGGGAGTGGAAGCAACTCTGAAATTCACTTAGCATAGTTATCTCAGCTGCCTGTCAAGTAGTCTATTTAGTCCAATTCACAGGCAGAGCTTTGTTGAGCATTGAGAAGTCACTTGCTCGGTGTGAATCCAATCACCACGGCAGGCACACCTCAAAGAGGGTACACACAGCCGCCTCTGAAAAGCCTGCCCCACACTCCGGCAATTCAATTCATGAATATGCTTTCCCAACGTCTGATGCTGCTGCTTAGCAAAGATATTATGGGACCAATCCTTGATTTGACCTTTTGTATCTCTATCCATCCCACTGTGCTAAAAGCAATTATGTGCATCTCGCGTGTGACTGTTGGAATGGGGAGTCACTTAGCGACGGGTCCTTTTCACACTCCAACTGTCCTCTCGCTCATGTCTCCCCCCAACCCACCCCCCACTCAAGACGCCTGCACAGCAGGCCGCCTCCGCTGCTTGGCGGAGTCTAAAATGGCATTCAGGGGAGGCGAGCGGGGATGTAAACAGGTGGAAACTGTTCCTGTCATGGCGATTAGCGTTCCCCTTGGCCAGGCACAGCGATGGACAGAAGATTGGGACTGCGAGGGGACAAGGAGGAGAAAGGGAGGGGGCTGAATTCATTGTCCAAGGCACTGGCCACTACCTCCGAAAATTTCCTGCCCAACAAAGCGATCCGGGTCGGGGTGGGCGTAAGTGATCCTTCAGCCGTCTCCATGGTCTGTAGTGCGCGGATGTGAACCCAGGTCTGCGCGTGCACAGGTAACCCTGTGGACCTGTGGGAGAACGCATGATTGTGCCTGGGCAGGCCTGTGCGTTAGTTGCCCTTGTGCATGCACGTACCTGTATCAAGGGTGTTAACTAGACCTCTTCCAATCCTGTGCCCCCTGCCTCTTCATGTGGCCCAACTGCTCTGCACAGATTGAGTAAGGGTGGTGAAAGGATCCAGCCTGACACCCAGCTTTCCTGCGTCTCCATCCTGCAGATCACGCCTTAGGCTGGGCTGGGAACAGATCCATTACTCAACCCCTGCTGTAGCCTGCCTCACAGCGCTCCTCCAGGACAGCGTGGAACTGCCCCCTGTGGGATTCCAAGGCTGTTAGTCTTTACGTGAGGAGAAAGCCTTATCTTTTCTCCTACAGACAGGCTGGTGGTTTCAAAATGCTGACCTTGTGGTTAGCAGCCCAAGTGTAACCTATTGTGTCAACAGGACTCCTTATGTAAAGGTGCCTATGAGGTGTGCCTATGTTGGTGTGCCTGTATCAGTCCGGGATGTGGGTATGCAGCTGGCAGGCAGGCCTGGCTGCACATGTGTGCCTCGGGGTGTCCTGTACGTCTTTGCTTAGATGAACATGTGAAGGGGTGCATGTGTAGGCGTGTGCGGTAGTTACACAATCTGCTGTCAGTTTGAGAGGATTAAGAGTGAAGGGGTGGAGTCTAGTCTGTCCATGGGATCATAGCCAATGAGAGTTCTGTGGGGGCATGTCTCTCTCCTGAGAATTCTGGGAAATCTGGTTTTTCCTTCTTGGAGTCGGGAGAGACCCTCAAGACACTCTCTGGGAGACATTGCAGCTGACAGGACACACGGAACGATGCTAGTTGCCCGAGCTGGAGAAGCCACATAGACCTACCCTGATGCAACCAGAACTCAGAGGCTGGCTGGAGAAGCCACGGAGAGACTCCTGCCAGCGCTGAGATCCAGGAAGACCTACAAAGACCTAACTGCAGTTGAGTTATGGTGTTGGCGAAGCATCATGAGAGTACCCTGGACTGCCAGAACCAGCAGATATGTCTTGGGAGAAGTACAACCAACATGCTTCTGAAAATCCAGGATGGTGAGACTTTGTCTCATGGACGTGAGACATGGTGTCAGGAGAGACCAGTCCCTGGAAAAGGCATCGTGCTTGGTAAAGAGGAAGAACTGCCACAATGGCAACAATGGACTCAGACATCACACTTGTGAGGACCAGGTTTCCTTCTGTTGTACTACGTTGCTACGAGTTGAAGTGCAACAGCGCCAACATGCAACAATAAAGGCGATGGGCTCCCAGCCTAGCCTACCCTCTGATGGAATCGAAGCTGGATTTCCCACAGAGGAAATAAAAACTGAGGGGTCGATGGCCAAGACTGACCTGGGCCAGTTCTGCTGTCCAGAAGATCTGAGGACAGAGCAAGTGGCCAGTATTGGCTCGGGAAACTAGAGCAAAAAAAGGAAAGTCCTCAAAGCCTGCCATAGCAAAGAGATCTGTCCCTAGTTCCCCCAAACCAACAACCCCCAAATCCAAAGAGCAGCCTTTATGACCACTGGCAGCCCCCCTCCAACTGCAATCAGCAGTTGTGAGCTGTTGCGGCCTGGCTGCCCACTCAGGTCACGTTTGAGCCTCTCAGATGATTCTCAACTGGATGGGGGTCACGAAAGTCCAGGGTCAGGCCGCATGCTTCGAAAACCATCCAAGAGACTGCACTTCGACAGACCTTTTCTGATTAGCCGTTGATTGCCGATTGTATGCAAACACATTGTGAGCATTCCACTTTTAATGCATCGTTGGGAAAATCATCAGAATTATCCCCGAGGTTCCAGCCTGGAACAATCAGCACTTACACTGTTGCGCTTTATCTTTCCAGGCTTTTTGTGTATTGTCTCTCCATATATAAACTGTTTCCTGATTTCTCTTTTCTCTTAGTAAATATGCACTGATTACCTCTTCATGTCAATCTAAAACCCTGCGATGTCGTTTTCTGACTGCACCTCACTTGGTCATTGTATGGATGTCCCATAAGCTAACCTTTCTTTCGTTAGGTAGTGGTGCTGTGGGGTAAAGGCTGGGCTGCTAATTGCTAAGTTGAAGGTTCAAACCCACCAACTTCTCCATGGGAGAGAGATGAGGCCCTCTGCTCCTGTAAAGATTTGTTTTGTTTTTGTTTTTGTTTTTTTTTGTGGGCATCAATGCCTCTGGTGGTTGTGGGCGCTACCCAGCCGCCGCTGGATTTGAACCGCCAAGCCCGCGGGCTGCAGTTCCACACTCAAAACCACTTACGCCACCGGGGCTCAGCCCCCTGTAAAGATTTATAGCCGTGAGAAGTAAAAAAAAAAAAAAAAAAGGAGGGGGAGGATAGAAATTTACAGCCTAAGGAAACCTGGGTAGGGTGACTACAAGTCAGAATTGACTCAATGGTAATGGGCTTGATTTTTGGGGAGGTGGGGAGCAGTTGCTCTAAATTAAAATTTTAAGTAATATAATGATCATGAGTGAGAGAGGAAAAAAGAGAGAAAGGTCTTGGTCATTGTCCCCTAACAAGGTGACATCAAAAGTAGGTAACTTAACTCTAGGGCTTCATGACTCTCTGAGGCAGCCCAAAGTGACCGTGTGTGTGTGTGTGTGTGTGTGTGTGTGTGTGTATGTTAAGATTATACCGGGACCCCCTCTGCTACCTAGAAGATGGAGTTGCAGGAAACTCTCATCAACCACAGGGTCTGCAGTGTTTAGAGAAGTGATTCTTACCCTTTCTAATGCCACAACACTTCAACACGGTTCCTCATGTTGTAGTGACCCTCCCCCCCCACCATAAAAATATTTTTGTTGCTGCTATATAGCGATAATTTTGCTACTGTTATGCATTGGGCAATCCCTGTGAAAGGTTCTTTCAACCCCCAAAGGGGTGACGACTCAGGTCAAGAACTGCCGGTGTAGGGGACTTTCTGGAATGATGCATGTTTTCTGATCTCAAAACAAACTGTGAAATCTCCGAAGTTGATTTGATGGGACAGGGTGGAGCTGCCCCCGTTGACTGTCGAGACTGTCACTCTTTTTGTTTTTGTTTTTCTGGGGGCATCACTGCTCTCTGGTGGTGGGAGTAGGAGGCCCAGCCCCAGAGACTGTCACTCTTCACGGGAGTAGTGTCTCATCTTTCCCATGCAGAGCAGCTGGTGGCTTTGAACAGCCAGCTTTGAGGTTCGTAGCCCCGTGCATAACGATGGCACCACCAGAGTTCTCACCAGGAGATCGTCTTCCAGCTCTGTTTCATGAGGGCCTTATCATCAGGAAAAGATTCATGGACCAAACTGTCTGCCTTCAGCACTTTGAGACAGCATGAAGGACAGAGAACGCAGCAGACACCAGCAGACCTCAATTCTGGGAAAGGGTTTGGGTTTTTATTTCTGCCTGAATCAGGGTGGGGGGTGTGTTTCTAAATTAGAGGACCCCAGAGTTACAAAGGCGAGTGTTTTCAGAGACGCAGTTTGCTTTGACTACTATTGTTGCTGAGTCAGACTTCTTAAGAAGCAATTCTGTTTACTCAGTCTCCCCTCCCTTCATTTATCCTGCATGCATCTCTTGACACCTCCTCTGTGTCATTCATTATGTCAGCACTAGGCACGCAGAGGTGGGCAAGACTTGGCCTGTCTTCCAGGGTTTTCAGAATAGAAGGGGGAAGCAGAGATATCAAACCCTAATCATGGCTCTCATCCCTCAGAACCCCTAAATCGATCTCTTTCTCCACCCTCCTTCCCAGGCAGGGCCAGAGCTCCTCATCACGATGCCCACATTGTAGGCTCACAAGAGGAGACTGTAAGGAGTCCGGGTGATGTGGTGGGTTACGCCCTGGGAGGCTAACTGCAAGGTCAGCCCTTGGAACCTCCCAACCACCCCCACGAAAGATGTGAGGATTTCTGCACCTGTAAAGATAGGACGTTTTCTACACAGCCTCCAAAACCCTGTGGGGGCAGTTCTGCTTTGTCCTGTAGGGGAGCTCTGAGTCAGAATCAACTCGATAGCAGGTGCCTTTTGGACTGGAGACTGTGAGCCTCTCAAGGCCAGGGGCTGAATTTGACATCTCGATTCCCGCCCAATCTATAACCCAGTGTGGGAAACACAGCACAGAAATGCCGACGGAGTGCTACAGGAGTGAACTCAACATGGTACCCACTGCTCCCCAGCCTTTCCCCCCGCTGCACCCCCATGGCAGTCCTCCCTTATGCACAGACCCTCTGCTCCTGCTGAGTCGAAGTCTGCAAGCATGAAATCCAGGGGGTGAGGGCTCAACTACCCTTTCCCTCACTTCCTAGTGACCCTGGGTCCATGATCCAACATATCCAACCCTCGGTGTCCTCCTCTGTCAAAGGAAGGCAGTGGGGAGAATTTACAGGATGGGGTGGGAACTATTTGGCTGATATATGTAAAGCACTGAGAACTGGAGCGGGCATATTGTCAGCTCTAAAAAAGGGTTAGCCGCAACCATCACTGTGATTACTACCTCAAATGGAAAGAAATGTTCCTAAAGTGTCTTTTAGTCTGCTTTCCAAAGCCTGGCGTCTTGAGATTGTATCTCCTTTGACTCTAAAAGTAACTCTGACTCATCCGTTTGACTCATATGCTTGATTTCTCCACAAGGATGCCAAGTCGTTTAATGGAGAAAGAATAAATGCTTGATAAATGTTCTTGGTGGTTTGTTCTAATAATCTGGCCCTGTGTGATGCTCATCTTCCTGACCTGATCACTGAAGACAAAATGGGTGCATAAGCAAATGTGGTGAAGTAACCTTATTGTCTGAATGTTATAAGGTATAGCGTCTGGGGTCTTAAGGGCTGGTAGCTAAACAAGTGGGCAGCTATCAGGGAAACACCAAGTCTACAAGGAAGAAGCACACCAACCTGTGTGATCATCAGGTATTGATGGGAAGAGATATCTGAAGTTCAAGAAGAAGCATCCAAATCGATGTGAAGGGATGGGGATGTAGCGAAAATGCAAACCCACCTGTAAGATAATTGGACAGTTCCTTTCAGAAGGGCCACATGGAAGGGATGATAAATCCAAGGAATGACATATGAACCACACAACTATCCTCTAATTTTTAAATATTTCCTCCCCTTACTATTATAGTTTTTATTTGTTTTATCTCAATAATCACTTTAGATTTGCATATGTTCATTCGATACATGAAAGCTCTTCAGAAACAATAACAAGAGTAATGCTTCCCTGAGGGTACAGGAGGAGAGGGGGGAATGGAGAGCTGATAACACTGATGATTGTATAACCCCACTGTAAGGGATTGAACAACAGAATTGTATTGAATGGATAGATAGGATTGTGTGAGATATGGCAAAAAAAAAACAAAAAAAGAGTTCCTGAGGGATAGGTGGGGAGTGGGAAGGGATAAAAGGGAGCTTATATCAAGGACTACAAGAAGAAAGAAACTGATTGTGGTATCAATGGTACATGACTGCTTAATGTGATTCAGCTATGGAATGTTGTGATATCAATAAGGATGGTTTTTTTTTTAAGGATTAAAAAAAATGCTCTTGGGACAACTGGATTTCTACATGCTGGAGAATGCATTTGGATCTATACTTCACACTATCTATAAAAGACAACTCAAAATAGACCAAAGGCCTAAGCATAAGAGCTAAAAACATTTTTAAAACATCAGGAAATAGCTTAAGGCTGTGGGTGTTAGGGATTATGTCATCTAGACACTCCTTACTAGAGGTGGAGTCATACCTGTCAATCAAGTGACAGCCTGATAACACTTCTTCAATGTCATAGGTCTTTAGTATTATAGCAAGACAAACAGATGTGGTCTCTCTCTCTCTCTCTCTCTCTCTCTCTCTCTCTCTCTCTCTCCTCTCTGTCACTTTGCCTTCTTGCCTGCTAAAGCTCTGTGCCTGCCTTCATGGTGGCCCCCTGTGGACCACCTGAGTCTGAAGGCTGCTGGTGCCCTGCCATGTCTCCACCAACCTAGGACCCCTGTGACTGCCTGTGGTGGTCCTGCTTCTTGCTTCATTTTTCTGCATCGCTACCTGGAAGAGGGACTTATGGGTAGCATCAGATTTACAGGCTGAGCTGGAAGGCCTTCTTGACATAGAATTACTTTTTCATGTAACGCTCTTTCTTATACACAGACAAGTGTCACTGACACTGTTTCTCTAGACGACCTGGCCCAACAACAAGGGGTAAAGTTTTAGGACTTTATTTCTGGGATAGATTCAAAGACGTGTGACTAAAGATACCAGCAACAAAAGAAAAAAAGATATGATAGATTTAAAAATATTGAACTTTTGTGCTTCAAGGAGCATTCTAAAGAAACTACAAGATGAGCAAAAATATTTGGAAACCCTATTTATTTTAAGGGCTTAATATCCAAAATATGTTAAAAGTTCCTGCAACTAGGGCTGAGCCCCGGTGGCGTAGTGGTTGTGCGCGGGACTGCGGCCCACTGGGATGGAGGTTCGATTCCGGCTCCCAGGAGCAAAGGCTGGGCCTCCTACTCCCACCACCAGGGCAGTGATGCCTTAAAAAAAAAAAAAGTTCCTGCAACTCAACTACAAAAAGGCAAACTGCTCAATTGAAAAATGGGCAAAGGACTCACAAAGTGATGACTGAAGATCGGGGTGCTGCAGCAAAGTGTGATAAAGAAACCAGGTGCTGCCTGGCTATCAGAAAGAATCACATCGGGGGCCCGAAAGGCTTGTCTGCGAACAAGCAGCCTTCTAGGCAAGATGTCAGTTAGGTCCACACAGAAGGACCATTGTGTTAGGCTGGGTTGGCTAGAGAAACAAATCCAGTGACACTCACACATGTGCAAGAGACAGCTTTATAGCCAGAAGCAAGTCATATCAAGAAAGCGTCTCAACCCAATCCAGATCAAGTCCATAGTTCTACATTAGTCCCTCATCCCTCTTCAAGCTTTCACAACCACATGCAATGATGCAGAATGCAGGATGGTCCCAGGGCAGTAATGGCGATAGTCACGCCATCACAGGACTTGTGCAGGACCTAGTGTGGCTGTTCGGCAGGGAGAGGGGAGAGAGAGAGAGAGAGAGAGAGAGAGAGAGAGAGAGAGAAAAGCTTACTAGTCCTCTCCTTATGAAAAGGTCATGCCCAAAAGGAGGCACCATAAGGCTGTGACCTGATTGATAGGCTAGAAACCACCCCTACACTTTCATATATTAAGTTGACATGAAATTATATAACCACCACAAGCATACTAGCCCATGTGATCCAAGGATCATAAATAGTAAAATCCAAGACCAGAGGAAGGAATGGTATTGGGACTTAAATTCTGAGTACCTGGTTTGCAGAAGGCGATAGTCGACAGTGAAAACCCAGAGTACTCACTCAGATTAAGCCTCCACTGAATTTCCTCAGTCCACTGGCTAGGATACAGTGACATACAGTGCACTGAAAACTATATCTATGCACTGCAGATAAAGTTAATTTAAAGTTTAGCATAATCATCTGTTTTCTCCTTTAACCTATTTTTAATTTATTCTAGATTCTATTATCTTCTGCTTTCTTCTGGATTGAGGTTTTTTTTTTTTTGGGGGGGGGGCATTACTGCTCTCCGGTGGTGGGAGTAGGAGGCCCAGCCCCACTGCTGGAATTGAACCTCCATCCCAGTGGGCCGCAGTCCCGCGCACAACCACTATGCCACTGGGGCTCAGCCCTTGGATTGAGTTTTTATAGTTGTTAATTTAATTTTTTTATTTAGGGTTCTTACAGATTTTATCACAATTAATAAATCAATTATATCAAGCATACTTGTACATATGTTGCCGTCGTCCTTTTCAAAAATTATCTTTCTACTTGAGCCCTTATTATGAGCTCCTCTTTTTCTCCATTTCTCCCCCACCTACCCACCCTTATGAACCCTTGATAAATTGTGTTATTATTATTTTTCATCTCTGACACTGTCTGCTATATCCCTTCACCTATGTTTCTGTTATTTGTCTCCCTGATGAGGGGAGATGTTATATATCCTTCATTGCTACAGATACCCCTTTTCTCCCCCACCCCTGGGATTGAGGTTTTTCTGTGCTTTTTTTAAAAAAATGAGCTTCCTTATATGAAATCCAGGATAGATGATCCATAAAGACAGTAGCTAGAGTAATATTCCTTAGGGCTATAGCAGGAGAGCTTGTGGGGAAATGGAGCGCTAATAATAATGGGCAAAAGAATGCAGAAAAATGTTCTAAAATTGACTGTAGTGATGATTACACAACTCTTGTTAATGTGCTTAAAGCACTGAATTATATGGTATGTGAACGATACATCAATGGAACTTTTTTTTTAATGGGCAAAGGAGAAACACAATTTTGGCCTTGTGCTGATCTGTGTCCCTCATCTGGGTAATTTATCTTCTTTCTTGGTCTTGTCTTTGTACTGTTTTAGACTTAATAAATGGGCTCTATGATTTATATTTGAATTTGGGATCACTGTTTCCCTTATAAAAGAATAGCTTAGTCCAGCAATGATAAAAACATCTCTTGACTGGCTTGATCAGACTGGGAAGACATCAAGGATACATCCCAGAGAACACTAGTGGGGCATATTACCCTACTATAGTCTATGGACTCTGGGGAATCCAAGAGGTAGGACCCTATGGAATTATGAACCCATGTTTCAGGGCTTTCGAAGACTTTAAGTCTTGTGGTGTTTTCTCATCTGTGAACTGTTGGAAGTTTGTTTGTTTCTATTTGCTGATGAAGATCCAGGACTGCCGTGTGGATTCCAATTTGGCATAAAGAAAGGTCAAATCCTCACAACCGCACCTAGAGACAGCATCTTGATAAACAGAAAAGTTTAAGACTGTCCAAAAAAAATCCATTTTCCTGGTATTCAGTCAATGTTCATGGAAGCAGCCATCAAGTCATCAAACAACGTACGTCATTGAACAACGGATTGCATTGGGCAGAGGAGCTGAGCCAAATCTCTTTAAAATGTTGAAACTCCCTCCCCCCAAAATCAAGTTAAATAAAAAATGCAATTTAATCAAATGTTGGACAGCAAAGATGTCCAGGGTCTTTTCAGTCACTTCCCCTGCAGGTGAACGTGGAGCAGTGAGGATGGAAGAACGAAGAAGAATCGATGCACTTGAATTATGGTGCCGGCAAGGGTTATTGAAAATGCCACGGGCTGCCAGAAGAAATCCGACTGGGAAAAAGGGCAACCAGCGTGCTCCTGGGAAGCATGCATGGCGACAGTTGGTCTTCTATCTGTCATTTGGGAAGGACACCAGGCTCGGTTAACTGGAAGGTCAGTGAGGACGAGGAAGATCCTCCTGAGATGGGTTAACTAACACGTGACTGCAGCATAGGTCTCAGAGTGTGCGGATGCGCAGGGCTGGGTGGTGTGTCATCCGGTTGTGCACACGGCGGTGCTATGAGTTGCAACTGACTCACAGCCTTTCACAGCATTGGTTCCCTTTGCAAACACCTGTCTGCCTTCTTGCAGCTTGATTGGGTTTCCAGTTTTGTAGGCCAACAAGGTGCGACCCAGGAAAGAACCAGGAGATGATGCTCGGTCTTAGCATTTAATGAAGGTAATACTATTTTTTCCATTTTAATAATTTTATTGGGAGCTCTTACAGCTATTATAACATTCCATACATCATCTGTATCAAGCACATCTGCACCCATGTTGCCACATTCATTTCCAAACATTTTTCACTTGAGCCCTTGGTATAAACTCCTCTTCCCCCTAATGAACCATTTTTTGGGGGAGCATCACTGCCTTTTGGTGGTTGTGTGAGCTACCCAGCCTTGCTCCTGGAGAGCCACTGCTGGATTTGAACCTCCAAGCCTG
>PVJH01036676.1:0-18593 GCA_004026705.1 Nesogale talazaci | reverse complement strand
GCAGCCCACAAGATTGGTGGTTTAAATTCAGCAGCAGCTCTCCAGGAGCAAGTCTGGACTTCCTACTCCTACCAGGGCAGTGATGCGAAAGAAAAAAAAAGAGATACAGTTCTGAAGTTCATGTTTATAGGAGCATCATGTTTTTAGAGCATCAGTAATATTTTATGCAATTTGTGACTAACTATAAATACTATGTGAGTAAGTAAAAATAATATTGATTAAATGGTGTTTTACTGAAGAGTAGAACAGAGCTTTCACTTTTAGGTGATGTGTGTGTGTGTGTGTGTGTGTGTGTGTGTGTGTGTGCATGCGCGCGCACGTGCACATGTGTAATAATGTCTGATACTTTTTTCTCTCTTTAGACTTTTGATAAAATTCTTGTTGCTAACAGAGGAGAAATTGCATGTAGGGTAAGTAGAATTTTAATCTTATTTTATTACTAGTGAGTTAATTTGAATATGAATAACAGTTGATATTAATATCTCTTAAATAGGTTATTAAAACTTGCAAGAAGATGGGTATTAAGACGGTTGCCATACACAGTGATGTTGATGCTAGTTCTGTAAGTATATCTTTGCTTTATTTAGTTCAAGGTTTAATTTTGAGTCATTTTAAGAAAATTAAAAGTGTAGGGTTTTAAATTTTATTCTTGGCCTCAAAAGGGTATATTTAATTAAAAAAATCAGTTTTATTGTTCACTTTTGTACTAAACAAAGTGGAAGCATAACAGTGTCTACTTTTTTTTTTAACATCTTGTTTTTTTTGTTTTTTTGGGGGGGGCATCAGTGCTGTCTGGTGGTGGGAGCAGGAGGCCCAGAGGCCCAGCCCCACTGCTGGAATTGAACCTCCGTCCCAGTGGGCCACAGTCCCACGCACAACCACTATGCCACCGGGGCTCAGCCCCAGTGTCTGCTTTTTTTTTTTTTTTTTGGCATCACTGCTCTCCGGTGGTGGGAGTAGGAGGCCCAGCCCCACTGCTGGAATTGAACCTCTGTCCCAGTAGGCCGCAGCAGTGTCTACTTTTAAAATAAAAAAAAAAAACCTCTTATTATTTTAAACTTAATTTATTCCCAAGCCACGAGTTTTTGCTTCTTCATTTTCTTCTGGGAAGCCTTTTTCTTCTGTGCAGCCTCTTCTTCTGGTTTAGGAACAGTTTCAGTAAGGATCATTTCAGTGTGGCTGGGGAGCTTATGTGTGGGTTGATTGATCTGGCCACGAGTTCTGTAAGTCTGGTGGTGCATCTTGAGGGCTTTGTTCATCTGGATGTGCTCAATGACCAGAGAATCCTCATCTAAGCCCTTACGCTCAGCATTACTTTATTTGTTTTGTTTTGTTTTTTGTGTTTTTTTGGCATCACTGCCCTCTGGTGGTGGGAGTAGGAGGCCCAGCTTTTCTTCCTGTGGAGCCGCTGCTGGAATTGAACCTCCATCCCAATGGGCCGCAGTCCCATACACAACCACTACGCCACCTGGGCTCAGCCACTTTCTGTTATTTGTTATATTGGAAGGGCACACATTGCTTCTGTAGAGTGATGTCTTTGAAGTATTTGCTGGCTTTCCGCATATGCATGCCTTTCTTGGTCTGGGCAGTTTCACAGATGCTATTGAAGTGGATCTGAATGAAGGTTAGATCCTATTGATATGCAGGACTTTGTAGGGTTTTCTGGTATGTGAGTAGCAAACCATTTTGGCAGGTCACCTCTGGTCTCTCCTGAAAGAAAAGTCACCTCTATGAATGTGTTAATGATTTAAAAAAACCAAGAACTTTGAAAACCAGAGTCAAATAAGAAAGCTGCCAGAATAATTACTGGTCACCAGAATAGGTTAAAGCAAAGCTTTAGGATGTTAGAATTAGCTTAATTGTTTATACAATCCTATTTATGAGATGTCCCCACACAGCATAACTGCCATGTCACTAAAAGAAAATTGTAATTTGTTTAACTTTCTAGGTGATTTAATATTCAACCAAAAGTCCGATAACTAAAAATTAGCTAATACTATTTACATATGAACAAAAAGTATAGCTTAAAGCAGTGAATTATATATAATTTTAATTGGCACTTTGAATACAGCTGGGATTTTCTAGTAGTTATATTATCTGAATGAGTAGAAAATATTCCCCCAAAAGAAAAATATTCCATGGGAAAAATATGTAAACGATTAAAACTTTACAAAACACAGTAGTCGTACAGTAATGTAAGGTTATGTTTCTTCTTTCCTTTCTTTAATGCTACTTGAATAGCAGGACCCCTTGGTAAGATTGAGAAGCACAGTGACATGGTGATTACATAATGGGTTATAATCTGCAAGGCTCACAGTTTGAAACTACCAGGTGCTCCTTGGGAGTAGGGGTGAGGGATAGGAAAACAAAACAAAATAGGGCTTTCTACTCCTGTAAATAGTTAAAATCTTTAGAAACCTACAGGGGCATCCACTCTATGGCATTGAGTCTTTTTAGCCCCTATAAGGTCAACTTTTGAGTAGTAGAGTAACTTAATATAAGGAGTTTGGCGCCCTGATTATTAAGCACTCAGCTAGTAAGGGAAAGGCTGCTAGTGTGAATCTAGCAGCAGGTCTCGGACAGACGGCGTTTTCTACACCCAGACCTGGTTTTGTATGCCCTGCAGCCTAGGAATGTCTGTGCAACCCGTGCTAATCAGCTTTACGGCGTCGTTGTGAGTTGTAATCTACTTGGCGACACCAAGCAACAGCAATTTAATACAAGGATGCTCTAATTTTTATGATTTCTTATTTTGTTTCATCTAGCAGTGTATTGCTAGGGGTGGTCCTTGTTTTGTGATTCTTCTATACTCCTCTGTGTTCCAAGGAAGTGAAGGAAAAAATGAAGAAGAAAATGGAATCAAGAGTATTGTATACTACTTTTTTATTTATGTATTTTTTTGTGGGCATCACTGCCTCTGGTGGTTGTGGGAGCTACCCAGCGCTGTTTCTGAGAGCAGCCGCTGGATTTGAACTGCCATGCCCACAGGCCTCAGTCCCGCACTCAACCACTTACACCACAGGGCTCAGCCCTGTAGACTACTTTTTTAAAAAAAATTAAGTACAATAATAAAATGATACAACTTAAATGTTCAGTTCTTTTTTTTGGGGGGGGGGGGGAGGCAGCACTGCCCTCTGGTGGTTGTGGGAGCTACCCAGTGCTGCTTCTGAGAGCCGCCGCTGGATTTGAACCACCAAGCCCATGGGCCGCAGTCCCTCACTCAACCACTGATGCCACCAGGGCTCAGCCCTCAGTTCTTTTTTTTTGAGAGTCTTTCTTAGTTTTATTTTTGTCCATTGATGAATGTTCAGTTCTCATGTATTTGTATTTGCCTGTTTATTCATCACCCCAAACAAAATACAGAATGTTTCCAATCCCTCTGAGAAAGCTGCTGCAGCTCCTTTTTCAGCCAGTCCCTCAAGTTTCTGTCACCACAGTCTTACCTTCATTTTAATGGTGTAAGTGGACTCGTGCATCATGTATTTCTTTGTTTCTGGCTGCCTTCACTTACTATCATGTTTTGGAAGTTTGTTGATGTTGTTGTGCATGTCAGCAATTCTCTGACGCCATTATCCCCCACCCCATATCTCCTGAATAATGTTCTAGTGTAGGGGTAAACTTAGATTTGTGTATTCATTCTTCAGTTGATTGTCATTTGGATCATTTCCAGTATTTAACTACTATGAATAAGACATCTGTAAACATTTATGGGGCTGAGCCCCGCTGGCGTAGTGGTTGTGCGCGGGACTGCGGCCCACTGGGACGGAGGTTCAATTCCAGTACTGGGGCTGGGCCTCCTATTCCCACCGCCGGAGAGCAGTGATGCCCCCCCAAAAAACAAAACATTTATGTACAAGTCTTTTCGTGGACATGCTTTTTCATGTGTCTTGGGTAAACATGTTAGAGTGGAACTCTTGGGTCTGAGATCAGGAGTTGGTAAACTTTTTCTGTTTTGATATTAAATAACTACCTGTCCCCAATAGTAAATATGGAGCCCTGGTGATGTAGTGGTTATCTACTGGGTAAATGGAAGCTACCAGTGGTTCAGCAGGAGAAAAAGGGGACTTTCTACTTCCAAAAGAGTTTGTTTCCGAAACTCCCAGGAGCAATTCTACCCTCTTCTGTGGATCTCTGTAAGTTGACATCAACTAGATGGCAGTGAGTTTGGTTCTTTTGGTTAGATAGTAAATATCTGTTAGGCTTCCAGGTTACTTAAAATCCCCATAGTGTTTTCTTCTCGATTTTAATAGGCCTTTAAAAATGAAAAAGCTTATTAAGCTTGAATCGGACTGTAAACTGGATTTGATCATGCGTAGTCAGTAAGTTACTGATGCCTGCCATTTATGTATGTTTAACTTTGTAAGAAATTTTCAAATAATTCTGGCAATTTTGTACTGTATCATACTCTCAGTTACTGTTATCATTTTTAGCAATTAGTGTTATGAGCCCTGATGGCATAGTTGGTAGTTCAAATCTGCCAGCTGCTCTGTGGGACAAAGATGAGGCTATCTGGTCCTGTAAAGGCTTACAGCTGTTCTGAGTTGGAATCACCTGGATAGCAGTGATTTGTTTCTTGAGTGGCTAGATGACACCAAAAGCCCCATCACCATGTGACGATGAAGTGTTATCTTGTTGTAGCTTTAATTTGAATTCCCCTGATTAACACTGGTGAAATATACGTTTTCGCAGGATGGTCATTTCTATTTGTGCCTTTGGAAAGTGTATTTTTTAAAGGAAAAATGGAAGGAATTACAATACCCTTCACCTAGGTTTTCTATTTTAACATTCAAAACCTTTGTTTCACACTTTGACCCATAGACAGGGAACTTCAAAGTTTTATGTCTTATAATTCCATTTTTTCTATGAACTTTTGGAAGCTTTCTCATCTGTATTATGTAGACATGTACTTTTTTTTTAAACTGATGAATTTGTAGTCAGATTCATTGTTTTTCCTTATTTTGAATTGTGATTCTTTTTTATTTATTGTTCTCCAGTCTTATTGTTAACATATATCTATTAAGGTTAGATCATCTTATTAGATTATTTGGAATTTTCAGATGTACGTAATCCTCCTAACATATTTTACCCATGTGTTTAGATGGGACTCTGTGATCTCATGTAGGGTACCTTTAATGTTAGATGCTTCCAGGGTGTGGGTTCCAGACATGGTCCCTAATGGTGGACACTTAATTTGTTTCTAGTAGACTTTTTGGCCTCTCACTGCTCTGGGACAAATTTTTATATTGATTTATTGAGCTAGAAGTTGATGAATTATAAAGATAGTGGAAACAAAGAAAAGCAAAACCCCACAACACCACAAAATACAAAATGATACCTGCACACACATACCTTCTGAATGGGCACATATTTTCTTCCAACCAAGGCAGATACAGTTAAATATTTTTCTTTTCTTTTGGTTTTTCCCCTTCCACTGAGAATTGCATCTTTTTTTTTTTTTTTTGGGCATCACTGCTTCTGGTGGTCGTGGGTGCTACCCAGTGCTACTCCTGAGAGCCGCCACTGGATCTGAACCACCAGGCCCGCGGCCCGCAGTCCTGCACTCAAACACTTATGCCACCGGGGCTCAGCCCGAGAATTGCATCTTTTAGTGACCTGGTCTTATGCCAGTTTGTTTTCTTCTAATCTTTAACTCATAAACAGAATTTTGTTATGTTCCACATATGCTGTTAAAGAACAGTCCTCCAGGTTATTGACTTCACTTTCTTCAATTTGTGGTTTCCTCTTTGTTTTTGATCCTTAGGAATTATGTGTAGTTTGTTGTAAACTAATCTATTCCTTTAAATGATGTTTGTTATATTAAATAGAGAATTTTCAGGTGTTTCTGGGGAGGACACATACATATTATTTTACTGACTTACTGTTGGATTATCTTAAAGTAGTGTGATATTTCTGTTCTCTGTTGACCTACTTTGAGAAGTGAGGAAAGACTAATCTAGAGTAAGTCTTTGCCCAGGAAAAGTTAATATATAATGATAAAGATTTGTGTAGTAGCTGGCATCCAGGGGATGTGTTGATCTGAGGCCAAAGCCAAGCATTGTAATTGTACTCCAGTATAAAATGGTCAGGACTAGAGAAAGAAAAATGAAAGGTAAGTCTCATCCAGTC
Source organism: Nesogale talazaci (assembly GCA_004026705.1). NCBI lineage: Eukaryota > Metazoa > Chordata > Mammalia > Afrosoricida > Tenrecidae > Nesogale > Nesogale talazaci. The sequence goes on along the minus strand of PVJH01036676.1, from coordinate 12,467 downwards.
ATGAATTCCCTTACATGTTTCATTTTCCAGGCCCTCAGAGCAACTCAACCCAAACCAAATCAAAGCAGATTCACTTGTCTTTGCAGAGATAGTGGGGAGGGGTTTGTGAAGAAAATCTGTCATTATAGAAGAATCATTCTAAGATTCTTGTATAATATTGTTCTTTTAGTTGAACTAATACTTGTTTAATGTGCATATGTGCAATGTTGCAATGAGAGGCACATAGGTAAAGGTAGTGAAATAGAGTTTGTGTTTCCATTATCAAGTCTTTTGAGTAGACAGCTATGAATACATTTATTTCTAGGTTATGCCTAACATTTTGAGGAATTGCCAAATGGTTTCATTAAGAGCAGCATTATTGTATAATCTCACCAGCAACAGAAGAGGGTTTCAATTTTCTTGTCCTCTTGTTATTCTTTGTTTTTCTTATGATATCCATCCTCTTGAGTATGTGGTGGTATCTCATTATGGTTTTGATTTGCATTTCCCTCATGGCTAGAAATAATCTCTTCTGGTTCTGATGACAAACTTTTGAAATGAATGATTTCCTTCTATTTGAAAAAATAAAATTGAAGCTTTAGTCATGAAGTAATATGCCCAATGACCAAATGGGATTTGAGTTTAACTTATCTTGACTTCAAAGTCCTTCCTTTCTTCCCATGACTCTCCCCAGGAGTCGTTCATCCATTTTTAGATTAGTCTCCGAGGATTTTCCCTGGAACCTACCGTTTAAGGAAGCTCTAGTAGTGTGGTAGTTATGAATTGGGTTTTGATCTACATGATTGTTCAAAACTACTAACCATTGTGTGGGGTTTTCTACTTCTACTAACAGTTACAGTCTCAGAAGCCCGTAGCTGGTCGCTATGAGTCAGAATCAACTCAATGGCAGTGAGGGACTGATAATAATGAAAAAGTGTGATACTCATTGAAATGCTCTTCTTCTTTACTTTTCCATTCATGATTTGTTATATTTTACAGTTGATGGTGAAAAATATATGACACCCATGTGCATATCTATCCAAATGTAAATATATTCATATGTAACCGTAAGGAGATAGGGCCATGTACTTATATTTACATGTTAAGTATTAAGGAAACAGACAGACATTGGGCCTCTACTCAAGCTCTCTCTCAATACAAGAACATTTTGTTGACTGAGTCCCGGTGGTGTAGTGGTTGTGTGCCTTTGAGTTATAGAGTTGAGGACAAATACTGAAAGTACCGCAGACTGCCATCAAAGCAACTAACTCTTTCTTGGAGTAGGTACAATCACAGTTCTCTGCAGAAAGGAGTTACCTCCTGGTGAGAGTTCAACTCACGTACCTGAGACAGGTTATCATGGTAGATGATTCCCTGGGGAATGGCATCGTGCTTGCTAAAGAGTCAGCAAAGCAAGGGGGGCGGCATTTTATGGTTTTAAAGGCATTTGTGATTTCTTTTCCCCCACAAAGTCTTTATTTTGTTTTTCTCTGTGAAAAAGTGACTACACACATGCTTGAAACCTTGTGAGAAAGCCTGGCTAAAGTTAAGAAATGATTGACTCAGCGATTTCCTGTTGATATGCTTTGGGTTGCAATCCACCAGTTCCCTGGTTAGGAGCCACCAGCTGCTCATGCAGAAAGAGGGCGCTTTCTGCTCCCATAAGGAGTCACATATAGGTGTGTGTAACAGGGAGACCCACAGGTGCAGTGTGCCCAGTCCTGTAAAGGTTTCCCTAGGTCAAAAAATTGGCTTACTGGTAGTGAGATATCGTAGGAATGGAGTGGAGTGTATAGACCTAGATAGTCTCACAGAAATTCCTTACAGTTTTCCCAAAAAGATATTTGAGCTGCTTTGAAACTTAAAAGACAATGGGTTTTCATTTCTATGAATCCAGATTAATAATATAGTTTAATGATATTATGAAAGCAGATAATAATTAGTAAGCAGATAATAAAATTAAAGTGGTCGTTACTTAAGAATATTGCTAGAAGAATTTTACATCATTTTAGGAAGTAGAATAAAATTGTTTATTCAAATCACTTTAATCATGCCGGGCATCCTAGGCATTTCACCATTGTTTATTATTAGAAACTCTTGATTTAATTGAACATTTTCATAGATCCAGAGAGGAAAGCAGTATGATTATCTTGAAAAAGGCCTAAATGCCACGTGAGTTTCTTTCAAATGATAGTTAGGATTCTCCATGAAGCACCACCAAACCCGTTGTCCTCCAGTTAGTGCTGGCTCTCGGCCACCACTGTGGCCCATTGTTATCAGTGGCTGTGAGCTTTGGGGGAGGAGACTCGTAGGCCTTTCTCTAGAGGCTCCACTGCAGGATTTGAAATCCAGCCTTTCCTTTAGAGGTCAAGCAGTTCCTTTTGTGTACCAGGAATTCCTGGTACATAAAAAACTCTTAGCAAAACAGAATAAGGTGAGTGGGACTTTTTTCTTTTAATGGTTGATCCTTTTAATACATTGATAGTTTAAAAAGCAAATTAAAAATTAAGCTCAATAAAATATTCTAAAATACTTCAGGAAGTCCAACATGGTAGCCGGTAGCAAGTTAAGGTCTGTGGGCCACAACAATGTACTTTGCAAGTATGACTATACAGAATTTGCTTTTTACGTGGGACTTTTATAAAATGTTAAAAGGGGCATTCTCATGACAATCAGGATGAAAAATGATATGTTCACTAGTAGTACCATGATTTAACAGCTTTCTAAATACTAGCTGTGGCATTTATAAGAGTTCTAAAATGGTGAATAGGAAAGGTAGAAATTATATTGTATTATGTTTCAGTTACATAATAACAATAGTAAGAAAATTCATTTGATGGTTGAAATATATGTTTACAGTTACATATGTATATGTATATCTCTATATCTGTATATGAAACCCTGCTAATTACATGGCCAGTCATTCCAATCCCCCAGTGACTGCAGGAGAAAGTTGAAGCTGGCTGTTCCTGTTAAGATACACTGTCTTATCAATCCTATACAGGGTCACAGTACGTCAGAATTGACTGGATGACAGGTGTGTGCGTGTGCGTGTGCGTGTGCGTGTGTGTGTGTGTGTGTTGGAGCCCTGGTTGGATAGTGGTTAGCAGTTAGAAACCACTAGTTGCTCCATGGGAAAAAAATGAGACTTTCTGTTCTCAGAAAGGGTTACAGTCAGGGAAACCCATAGTAGGCGGATCTACTTTGTCACCGTGAGTCAGATTTGACGTGATAGTAGTGAGTATGTTTAGTTTTGCTGTGTGTGTACCAGCAAGTTAGTACCTACAACTTTCAGATAAATAACTTTATAAAAGCAATGGAAAAGACCCAATATTTTAGGAAATGAAATTGATATGAAAGTTGTAGGATTTACATGAAGACTCCCTATTTTTGTGAAGGAAAAGTCAACATTGTAAATGCTAATTATTTCTAAGTTAATAGGTAAAATTTCTATTAATTTTAATGTATATCGGAGTAAGAGAGAAACTGATAAAATAGTAAACATTAATATTGACCTACAACATTCTGAGGAAGATTGAAATATAACATGTTACACCAAAAAAAAAAAAAAGAAAAAGGCAGCCTGAGTGCCATCGAGTTCATGCGAACTGAGTGACCCTACAGAAGAAGGCAGGAAACTGCTCCTAAGAAGTTGTTGAGACTGTACCTCTTACAGGAGTAGTAGGAAGCTCCATCTTTCTTTGAGGAGCCAATGGTAGTTTTTGAATGGCAGGTAGTGTGCTTACCAGGCCAACACATAATCAATATGTCACCAGAACTCCTAAACCTTATAAAGTAGAGCTAATAAGAAGTACCTCACAAAATTGGTGCAAGAAGAGCCAGATTGGTAGTATAAATTCATTAGGTTTTAAGCAGATGGCTGATATGAGAATTCCTTGACTTATTAAAAGAGGCCCATATTAAAATAATGTGTAGGATTAGAAGGCAGTCAATGTGGATTCTACGCTGTATGCCTCTAATCTACTGTGATTTTTGTGGCCCCAAGCAATGTAAGAAATATAAAGAACGAGAACTCTTTAATGGCTTTAGTGATTAGGCTTTTCTGACTGGGAAGGTAGGTCCCAGTTCATTAGTTTGGCTAATAGTGAAAGCAAATAATTTGAGAATTTATTAGACCTATTTTCCTCCAAGTGCACATTAGATTACCTCTAGTTTAAAATTTAATTATTTTCAAGCGTGCAGCAGCAACAACAAAATTGGTTCATTCCTCTAACATCTCTACTTACTTTTACGCAGAATTTCATTTTAAACTTGGAAAATACTTCTTGTACTTCTACCTTTAAGTATATTTTCTGTCTGTACTCCTAAATTGAACTTACCAATATTTTGTTGCTTGTCTATGTTGGATATCAATTAGGAATAGTTAGTATTTATCACATTAAAACACAAATCTAAAATTGGGGAAGCATTCATTGTGATTCACATCTTACCCATGCAGCCCGCTGTTTAAAATATGATTCCTGGTGAGTATTGTAGTCTAAGCCTTAGGATTCAGTAATGAGATGCAGAGGGTTTTCCTGTGAGCACTCTTGAATGATTGACAGTAAGTTGAGGGAATCATCCCTTATCATGCCTACCCTTGCTAATGTTTCCCTGCTGTCCTGGGAGGTTCCGAGGACAGATAATACTACTTTGTGATGTCTGGATAATTAGTGTGTGTTGGTTCCAGCTGAACAAACTGGAGGGTAATGATCAGGTAAATATGGGTAGAATACATTAACATGGGGAAGGTATAAAAGACATGAGGGAAAAGGTTATCAAAATTTTATGGGTTTGTTAAAATATCTTCAGTTTTTCCGTACATCTATATAGAGATTAAGCTAAATGAAGATTAGTATTCCCCACTTTCACTTTTTCTACTTAATATGATATGCTGTTTGCTTTTTTATTTTTATTTCCAAAAGGTATTAAAGTTCTTGGAAAAAGTCATAAAACCTATAAATGGGGACTGAGCCCCGGTGGCATCGTGGTTGTGTACTGGACTGCAGCCCACTGGGATGGAGGTTGAATTCTAGCAGTGGCTCCACAGGAGCAAAGACTGGGTCTCCTACTCCCACCATCAGAGGGCAGTGATGCCCAAAAAACAAACAAACAAACAAAATAAACAAACAACCTATAAATGGGACTGTTGATAATGCTAGCATTGATCCTCAGGTTAGATTAAGTTTCTGGGATCAGGCTGAAAAACTATAGATGTCCTTTTAGTCGTGTGTGTGTGTGTGTGTGTGTGTGTGTGTGTGTGTGTTCAAAGTGCTTCATTTAAATAACTCACTGCCATTGACTCAGCTCTCCCAGGCCCTGTGGGGCAGAATCTGAGCCTGTAACTTTTTGCTGGGCTAGAAAACCTCTCTTTCCTCCAAGGAGTGCCCGGTGGTTTCAAACTTCTGGCCTTATGATTAGCAGCCCCAGGTGTAATCACTATGCCAGGGCTCTCCTTTAAGTAACATTTTCTTGAATGAACTTTATTAGCAATGGATATTTTAAGATGATAACAGACTTAGTTCGTGTTTCTCAATGGATCCTGTCAAATGGGCCAGAAAAATCTATAAGCTTCTTAATTTAGTCTCACATGCATGTACAAGTTATTGTGAAAGAATCATTTTCCTTCTCAGAAACATTCTCATAGATAACCTTTGAATAGTGACTGTAATACTGCATTTAATGAGAAAGCAGGACTAGGTTTCATTAATTTGATTTTGAATCTTGGAGTTCTGATAATTAGGTAATTAAAAGGTTTTTAAATAGTATTCTTGCTCTAAAACTTGTTACTGCTTACTTTACTCATAAAAGTTAGCCTTCATTAGGCTTTTAGATTAAAATTATAATGCATCTACCTATGCAAACTTGAAATACTGGACTTCTCAGTGAAATACTCGTTAGGAAGAGGAAAGCATTTTCATTTTTCCGATCTTCAGAAAATTTTAGTTTTCAGAAACATTATAATGTATCAATTTTAGATGCTTTGATTATCTTCGATTTGGTTAAATTATTTGCTTTACATTTTTTACTAAAATGGAATAAGGTAGGGTTCCTGGTAGGAATTTGTTCACATTAATATGGCTCATCAGGGACATTATATTTAATTGGGGATCCTGCAGAATAGTAGCAGGAGGCTGAAGAGAATGATTTAGCATTAGCAGTGGCTCGTCTGGGAGTTGTGCACTAATCAAGGAGCTTGAGTGTTAGCAGTGGGGATGATGGGAATTATGACGATTATGACATGTAAGCACGTCTGTGGAAGAACTGGACAGGCAATGAGTTAATCAAGAAGTATATTAAATGGCTCCCATGCTGATTCATTATTATCAGCTATAGTGCTTGTCAGGTTGTGTGTTTAAAAAAATACAATTATTGAATTTAATGTGTATCTGAACTGAATTCAGCTACCATTTTTATTTCAATAAAATAGCCTCTGATTGCTTTAGAATACAAAATTGTCACCTGTGCTGACAGTGTGATTTGTGTTTTAAAGTAGGGTCTCATTAAAAAACAGCAAACAGCACCAAAAATCCACCCCCCACCACAACAACCAAAAAATGCATTTCATACTAAACTTTAAGTTTTAGATTCATTAAAAAATTGGTTTGGTTTGACTTTTCTTGGTTTACTGTAAATAGTGTGTGTGATTTTACTACTTAAAGGTTTAGGGTTTTTTAATTAAATTTATGTATTTTTATTATTTAAGCAGAAAAAATTCTATATTTCAGAGAGACATTGATATTTCACATAGAAAGCTGTGACAAATCAAAGCATTAATCTTTTCAAATGCTCCCAAATCAGAGGTGGTAGTGGTGCTGGAACTCTCCTTTTCTTTAGTGGGTGGTCTCTTTGTGCCAGGTCGACCCACTGAGTTCTCAGCATGGTTAGAACCATCTGTCATGAAACTATCTGTGAGAAATGTACATTTTTTGGAGGTAGCGGATCCAGAAAATTGACTTCCTTTACAAAAATAAATTGAAATGCAGCATAAATCCATGACCAAACTGGATTATATCTGTGAGAAAATTTATAGTTACTTTACAGATAATAAAGCAGTTATTTATTTTTTATATATCATAAGCACTGCCAAATTTAATAACATTTCATGCCAAACAGTGAGCTTCCCGTATTAATTAAAGCAATCAGGGCAATACCGAGAAGTGCTAGCCTGTAGGAGGTGGTTGCTGAAGGTGGTTATCTATGAAGCCAGTAGTAGCGGTCAGCAACGGCAGAAGTAAAACTGCAACAGGGACGCTCCTTGGGATGCCGTGAGCTCAGCAGGTCAAATCATCCCATATTGTCGAAACTTCCTAACATCCCAGACAGTTTAAAGCCTACTCAGAGTTAAAGAGAAACCGATTATTATATATTGAATTGTACCCCCTTCAAAACGTGTGTCACCTTGGCTAGACCATGATTTTTAGGGGCTTGACAGTACTAATGAAGTGTTTTGACAGTTATGTAACGAGGGGACTTGGCAGTGATGCGATCATTCCTTGTGATGTGAGTTGATGTAATTCGTCTCACTTTTGGCACACTGTAAGTTGGGGTGTCTAATGAAGCAGCCCTGTGGCACAGAGGGTTAGACATGGGCCTGCTACCTAAAAGGTTAGAGGTCCAAACCGTCAGCTGGTGCAGGGGACAAAGAGGAGCCCTGCAATACAGTGGGTTGAGTAGGACTGATAATCTCAAGGTCAGTGGTTTAACGCTCAGGTGCCTCCATGAAGACTCACCGCCTTGGAAATCCTTGAGAGCGGTTCAAGGGTCACTGAATCAGAAACAGCTCGATAGCAGTGAGCTTAGAAGGTGGCATGTTGGGTGACATTTGACTGCTAACTGAAGGGGCAGGCCGTTTGATGACGTAATCTGATCCTCAGGAGGAAGAAGAGACCATTTGTCTCCTGACCTTTATAGCCTCTGAAACCCAAAGGGGCAGTTCTACTATGCTTGTTGTGGGTGATGAGTGATCTATAGGTTCGGTCCAAGTTGTTGGGAAGTGGTATGATGGTTATGCACTTGGCTGCTAGCTGGAAAGTTGGCAGTTTGAATCTGCCAGGCGCTGCATGAGGGGAAAAGAGACTAGTGACTTGCTCCCATAAAAATTATAGCACCTGGCTGAGCCCCGGTGGCGTAGTGGTTGTGTGCGGGACTGCAGCCCACTGGGACAGAGGTTCAATTCCAGCAGTGGGGCTGGGCCTCCTACTCCCACCACCGGAGAGCAGTGATGCCCAAAAAATAAAAAAATTATAGCACCAGAAACTCACTGGTGCAGTTATACTCTGTTCAATGAGGCTGCTATGAGTCAGAATGACTCAGCAGCATTCAACAACATGAGCCAGAGGGTAAGTGGGTTTAGATATGATGCCTTCATTTGAGCTACAGCTGATACTAAGGAAGACAAACTCCAACTCTGGTGAGTAAATAAGATATTTTAATAAAGAAACTTTAACTTCTCTCATGTTTGTTCATTTGTCCAATCCAATGTGTATTGAAAAGCACTATGTACATGCTAGAATTGGGATGTGATCTCTCCAGAGAGAATTTATACTTTCTGAGGGCAAGAGACTTGTTTTCTACATGAGAGTGTTTTCCAATAAAATTACTGATGAATATCCCAAGCCTTACTGCCATCGGTTTGGTACCAAATTCATATCAGCATAAGATTTCCAATATGAGATTAACTCATCTTTTACATGCTGATTTGAATCACGGATCTTTCAGTGAGCCCCCAATGCTTAACCCACTGAACTACAAGGGCTCCTTATTTATAAACAGTATGTGAAAATGCCTTACTTTTTTGGGGGGGCATCACGGCTCTCTGGTGGTGGGAGTAGGAGGCCCAGTTTTGCTGCTGGAAAGGTGCTGGATTTGAACCTCCAACCCAGTGGGCCGCAGTCCTGCACACAACCACTACGCCACCGGGGCTCAGCCTGAAAATGCCTTACTTTTTTAAAAACAATTGAATATTTAGCTGCTTCCAAGTCTTCCTTATATTAAAAATATAAATAGCTTGCAAGTCTATATTGCATTCCCAGAATGGATATTAGATATTTTAATAAAGAGACTTCATAATTAACTATAACAAAATATTTTCAGTGAACTCTTCTAATTAAGTGTTATGCATCCCTAGGCTACGCTGATGAAACTCAACTGGGATGCTCGATAGGGGAGTTTCATGTGATAGGGAGTTTCATGTAATTTTTCTTTTCAGTAAGAAATGCTTCACATATATTTGTCTTCAGTTAATGTGCTTTGTTTCTTAGTTGTGTAAGAATGTTCCAAAAGATTTATCCATTGTACAATATTTTATTAGATTGTATTTAATAGGCAATGACAGATATTTAATATTTAACAAATAATTGATTGTGGATATGTTGTGATCTGTCATATGAAAGTCCTGTGTCTTTGAAACTAGTCCAGATAGGACTTCTAGTTGTGGCTTTTAGTTCCAGATATGATGCCTCTGTGTAGTTTCCAGTTCAGCGAGGGACATGCATTTTATAATTAAATAGAATCACGATATATATGGTTTCAGGCAAGACTTAATTTATGGATGTTGTGTTATTGTTTGGTGTTGTCGGGTTGGTTCCAACTCAGAGTACAACAGATCGAAACACTGCTTGATCGCGCTTATCTTCATAATCGAATGTATGTTTGAGCCCCTTGTTTAGCCACCATGTTAGTCCATCTCATTGAAGGTTTTACAAAATTTTTTGCTAACCTTCAGCTTTACTAAGCATGTGTCCTTTGCCGGGGACTAGTCTCTCCACAGTATGTGAGAAAGTATGTATTGCTTCTTTGCTTCTGAGGTGCATTCTGGCTATCCTTCTTCTAAGACAGGGTTGTTTGTTCTTTTGGTAGCCCATGGTGTATTTAATATTCTACACTCACATCAGAATTCATAGGCATGAATTCTTCCTTACCCTTCTTTATCCATTGTTCCACTTTCCCCATGCTGATGGAGTGACTGAACATAGTAAGGCATGGATCAGACATGCCTTAGTCCTCAAGATGACAGCTCTGCTTTCAGAGCACATCAAAGGGGTCTTGTTGCTATACATTTGCCCAATGCAATATGATTTGATTTCTTGATTGCTGTCCATGGGCATTAATCCAAGTAAAATGAAATCTTTGCCAACTTTACACTGTTTATAATCATGTTGGTTATTAGTCCACTTGTGAAGATTCTTGTTTATTTTGAAGTATATTCCATAATCTTCACCAGTAAGTCCTCTTTCAGTAAATAACGTGTCATCTGCATATTACAGGTTGTTAATGAGCCTTGATACCATGTTCTTCTTATCATCCAGTTTTTCAAATTTTTTGGCTCACGATGTGTATTGAATTAATCTTTCACCTGTCTTTGTAATGGGCACACATCTGGAGCTCTTCTATCAGTTGAGCAAGTAGCTGTCTTCTAAATTAAAGGCAGCCCATGATGTATTTAATATTCTACACTAGCAGCATAATTCAAAGGCATGGATTCGTCTCCAATCTTTCTTATTTGTTGTTTAGTTTTTGCATGCTTGTGAAGTCACCCTGTTAGTCTGAGTTGAGTAGAGAAGCAAATCCAGGGATGTGCGTGTGTGTAAGAGAGAACTTTATTTCAGGAATAATTGTATATTAAGAAAACGTCCCTGGCCTGTGGGCTTGATGGTTCAAATCTAGCAGCGGCTCTCAGGAGCAGCGCTGGGTAGCTCCCATGACCACCAGAGGGTAGTGATGCCCCCCCCAAAACAAAACAAAGCAAAACAAACAAACAAAAAATCCAAGAAAACAAACAAACAAACAAACAAATAGCTGAGCCCTGGTGGCGTAGTGGTTGTGCGCGGGACTGCGGCCCACTGGGATGGAGGTTCAATTCCCGCTCACAGGAGCAAAGGCTGGGCCTCCTACTCCCACCACCGGAGGAGAGCAATGATGCCTTAAAAAAAAAAAAAAAACAAGAAAATGTCCCAGCCCAGTCCAGATTAAATCCATAAGTTTTATATTAGCCCATCCGTTCAAAATCAGTCTATAAATTCCTCTTCATACTCATGTAGCACATGAGATGATGCTGAATCCAGGAAGGTCACAGGCCAGTGGCTGGAAAGTCTTGTGGGTCTAGTGGTTGTGAAAGCATCTTGGTGCTGGTGGGGGTCTCCAGTGACTCCTCCAGCTCCAGGGCTCTGGTTGCCATGAGCAAAACTTCATGTAGCTTGTCAACAGAAATGTGAAGCAGAGAGAGTATGTGCCCTGTCTCCAGGGAGAAAGACAGGAGATCCCAGAATTGTCAGGAGGGCCATACCCACACAGAAATATCATTGGCTATGACTTGATTGACAGGTTACAATCCACCTCTTCGCTCAAGTTGAGAGGAGATACAGAACTGCCACAGTCACTGAAAAGATGTAGTAGGTAATTAGATTTTTTTCCCATTGCTGCTTCAACGGGCATTGCTTGCAGATGCAAGTAAAGTGAAATCCTTAACAACTTCACTCTTACCTACTTATCGTGATGTTTGTTGCCTTTTGGTACAGCTGAGAGCATCTTTTTTTAAAACTTAGAGTTGTAATCCACATCGATGGCTTTGATATTCATCAATAAATGCATCAGGTCTGCTTCACTTTCATCAAGCAAGGTTGTGTCATCTGCATATCACAGATTTTTAATGGCTCTCCAATTTGTTGCCATTTTTTTTCATGAAGTTCAGTTTCTGAGACTGTTGCTCAATGTACACTTTAAATAAGTATGGTGAAAGGATAGAACTCTGATGCATTTATTTCCTTATTTTAAACCTTGTAGCATCTCATTGTACTGTTTGAATAACTATTTCTGCTGTATGTACAGGTTTCACATGAACACAATGAAATGTTCTGGAATTTCTATTTGCAATATCATCCCGAGTTTGTTATGATCCAGAGTCAAATGCCTTTGTATGGTCAATAAAACACAAGTAAACATATTTCTGGTATTCTCTGTTTTCAGCCAATATCTACTTGACATCAGCAGTGATGTCTCCTCCCAGGTCTTTTTTTTGACTCTGATGTGAATTTCTGGCAGCTCCCTAACAGTGTGTGACTATAACTGTACTTGAAAACTCTTCAGAAAAATTTTACTTACATTTAATTATTAGTGAAATTATCCAATGATGTCTTTAATTTGTAGGGTCTTTTCTTTGGAGTGGGCACAAATATGGTTCTCTTACATTTATTTGGCCAGGTCATTGTCTTCCAAATTTTATTCTTCCTTTTCTGATTCATCCAAATATTTGCAGGTACTTTATGACATATATATGTATATATATGCATATATACACACATATATATAAGGTTAGATAAGTCATATCTTAGTTAATCTTAAAAGGTTATGGTGGGGCTGAGCCCCGGTGGCATAGTGGTTGTGCGCGGGACTGCGGCCCACTGGGATGGAGGTTCAATTCCAGCTCCATGGAGCAAAGGCTGGGCCTCCTACTCCCACCACCAGGCCAGTGATGCCCTTAAAAAAAA
>PVJH01036675.1:0-18577 GCA_004026705.1 Nesogale talazaci | reverse complement strand
CCAAGTGTGGGGGTGGACACAGTCTCAACATGAAAGAGGTTTACCCAGGTGGGCAATGCGTTCATTAAGTTCTTTGAGGTCTTCCAGGGAAGTCCCCTGCCTCGGATGTCCCCTGGCACAGCCGCTGGAGTCCAGCCAAGTCCACTGAAAGGTGACTGAAAGGTGACAGGCTCACAGGCCCCTGACTGATGGGGGACATGGTTTTCAGGAAGTGCAGCCCCTGGTCTATGTCTTGTCCAGCCCAGTCTGTGGGAAGAACGGGCAGGAAGTGGCCTCCACTGAGTCCTGAGCCTTAATGTTGAGCCCCTAGGTCAACTTTGAACCTGGACTCTCAATAGCCTAGTTTCTGCCACCCAAACAGAAAGTTCGAGACCTTCCAAGGTTGTTAAGAACCTTCCCAGCGTGAAGGATGGCCGGGTAATTCTTTCATTGAAAGGCTATCGCTCTAGTATCTAACCTACCCTTGTGATTGAATAAAAGCCCACGTGAGCGGGCCGTGATGTCTGCCCACCTCATACACGTTTACCGTTTCAAGCTGGTGTGTTAATGCACTGAAAGGGCTCTTCTCAGCCTTTCTCTCAATCAGGGCGTCTTCATCTGTGGGTTTCGACCCCGTGGGGTAACTGAAGGGGGCGAAGGGTCTTGAACAATGTGGTGCTAGTGAATGGTCTCTGAACACCTAGAAGTCCAAAGTTAATACAAGATCAAATGCACCATGCATCCGAGGTGCTTCTGGCCTCGCCTGCAGATGCTTGAGCAGAAAGGAGTGGCGCGTGCCAAAAACCCTACAGGGAATTCCCTCAGAGTGGAGAGATGGGAGCAAGAGAGGCAGGTGGCCCCTTCCTTCCTTCCAGCTCTCCCTGGGAGACCAGTCCACAGGGAAAAATTGGGGAGAGCCCTTGGTGTTGGTAGCCCCAGGATTTAAAGGTGGAGAATCGGTGTGCACGTGTCCTTGAGAAAGTCTTTGTAACTCTCAGCCCTGGGACTGGACTCTAGAGCTCTCGTTTGGCAGACAAATAGCTTGGACTGGCTTGTCTGGTCTCTGGGTTTCCATGGAGATGAAGATCAAGACAGCCATAGCCTCTGAGTCGCTGACACCTTCCCATGGCAGACAGCGGTATCCTCCACTGCTTGGGAGAGCCCATGAGCACAACCCTTTCCCAGCTCTGTGTGGAGTAAACTCAGCCACAGGGTGAGCATTGACAGCACGAGAGCGTGCAGACACCACACATCAGGCCTTCTGTTCCATAAGGACCAACACTCCACCGCTTGAGCATGAGTCCGTCTGTGGCTGAAATGAAATGCCTCCCAGGGTGAGTCTGTCTGCTTCCTCTAAGCAGAATCACAACTGGCAGTGCTCTCTGCAGACCTTCCCCCACAGCCACCCTCGGTTTCTGACACACTCGGTTATCCAGCCCCCCGCCGTTACCCACAAGACCAGCCAGCACTGGCGTTGGAAGAGAACCCAGAGACGTGGGGTTTCACAGGAGCACTCCCCAAATCAGACAGCCCAATGGGTGAGGGCAGACCACCAGCCCAGTCAAGTCACACGATGGCCTTGCATCCATGTCCGTTGAAAGGGAGAACGGGATCAGACGTCTTCCCTGCTGGCTCTGGCCACGGAGGAGGGAGCCCGTTCCTTGGGTCTCTTCTTGAGCTGCGAAAGAGCACACACGCCCGAGAGACATTCCTTGTGGTCACGGGGCTTCTAAGATGGCTCAAAGCCAGTGAAGACAGGTGTGCTGGCACCACGTTGACAGAAAACAAACAGAGAAGTCGTTGCTCGCTGGTGCTGGTGGGGGCAGGTGGGTCTCCGTGTTATGTAGACACGATCACGAATGTCAAGAAGATGCAGAGAGTCCCTGCATTTCCAAGGAGTATCCCTGAAGAATTTGGGAACAGCATTGAGAGACATGTGGATATCCGTCTCGCTACAGTCTGTGAAACTGGCCCCCTGACTTGACTGTTCCCGAGTGAATTTATCTACCTCACGATGGTCATTTAATTTGTCTGGAGTCACTTGGTTTTCTCAGGAATCGGACCTAGAAGCGTCCAGTCTAGCATCGCTGGCGAAGGAACTTGCTCTCCTTGCTCGATGTCTATTCAGAACAAGGTTCTCTGGGGGTTGGCGGGCAGCTAGACTATCCGAAGGTGGTTCGGAAAGCTTGGAAATGAGGCCTGGACAGGAGAGTCCCCACCTGGTAACATACCCCACCCCCACCCGTGACAGGCCCGGTCTCTAGCCCTGCACGAAGTGCTGGGTTTTCCTCCAGTCTGCAGTGCTCTTTTTCAAGTTTTATTTTCATTCGGTCCCCGGCAATGAATCTGGCTTTCCTCGGGGTCTCTTCTCGTGGGCAGGGATTTCTGAGATAACTGCTGTCTGCAGTGAGGGTCATGGCTGTTGAGGTTGGTCTGCTTCTTGTTCAGCTGATTTGCAAAGATCCCAAGCTCCGAGCCAGTCTGTTGTTCCTTGAGAGCAGGATGGGGAAAGGAGGGGGGGGTGGGGAGAGCAGCGATGTACCAGGCATATGGCAATTCTCATGCTGTCACCCCCACCCAGACCCTTCTCCCGTCCCAGTCTACGCAGAGTCTGAGTCACGCTTGTGTTGGAGTTTAATCACTCTAATCCCGCAATGGTAGGTGGGATGTATCGTTGTGACCTGCTTGCAGGTCACGCTTCTTGAGTCCCATGAACAAGCGCTTGCTGTGCTGCCTTACAGCACAACTTGATCCGTGACCAAGCAGAAGCTGCTTTTTTCTTTTAAAAATTTCCCCTTCTTTGCGGGACGACTTCATTCTCAACAGAGGCGTTCTGGTTATAGGTTCACCCACACTGACCACGGCACTACAGTGACCGAAGCTGCTGGGCATGTGACCAAATTGCCAAGCAGAAAAGCGCTGACCGCAGCCAAGAAAGCAGCATGTGCTGCTAGCATGTGCAGACGTGACCGTGTGATTTGATATCGGCCGTTCTGACCCGGTTAGAAAGTTAGAAGTTTCAATCAGTAGATTCGCTTGGAGTTTTTGCCTGATGGGTGTATTCTCATGGGTAGCTGGGCTGGCTCTTATTGGACCTTTCCCCCGGTCAAATTTTTGGTCAGTATAACTAACTCCATTATTTTTATTTAAAAATAATGATAAATTTCTGCTGAAACATTGCCCAGCACTTTTACAGCTGGTCATTTTGTTGTCGTCCCTGCTGACTGATTCGCCCAGGGTGGTCCATGCTCCCTGAGTCACACACACCCCCTCCCCACCAGTGGCGCCACGGGGTAGGAGGGAGCTTTTCGTCATCATCTCCCAAGTATGAAGAGCTCTTACCTTCTAGGACTCGGCTCGGTCTCCCAGCACGTGAGCCATCGCCCACTCACGCCGTGGGGGAGACATTCCGTTTTCCTTTACTGGGTGCTTTTCCTTCTGAGCGAAGGTGGAAAGCACGGGGCGCATCCCTTTCCTCTTGATCGTCCCGTGAGTCACCTGATGCCAGGTACACCACGCATCACAGGCCGCAGAGCAACTCTCAGTAGCACCTGAGGGCTGTGCAGGTCTCCAGGGTAACTTGCGGGGGGTCATCGGATTTGCCTATTATTTCTGTGAGCGTATCTTATCAGCTGCCAGAGAGTCCTCGGACCAGCTCCCCACCTTTGGACCAAGAGCATCTTGAGAAAGATTGGGAGGGCCTGGCTCTCCCCGGGGGCTCCCATGACCTTTCTGAACAATCTAAAGGGGGCCTGACCTCCAGGCCAGGCATCAGAGGCCCAGATCGTCTATATCCTGAGAGAGCAGGGGTTAGGACAGGAAGCAACCCTCAGCCTGACATAGGTGCCGCTGCACAGAAGCTGCGGTGGCCAGAAGATCAGGAAGTCAGAGCTCTGCAAACATTAAGCGAGCACTTACTGGACGCCAGCCTTTTGCTGTGTTATCTGTGTGGTGGAGATGAATAGTCGTTCTTCAGTTTGGGCTGCTCGGTGCTCTTGAGGCTGAGGGACTCGCTGGTCAGGAATGGGGGTTCTGGTAGTCTGTGGTGTATTCAATAGTCTTTGCCCCCAGAATAAAGGAAGAGTACTAGGGGTGATGCAGTATATGAGACCAGCCAAGTGGTCTAGAGCTGTGGGGGATCCTGGGAAGGAGGTGGGTTGCACGCCCTCCTGTGCCCAGTGAGAGAAGATGGACAGTCAGAAGATGGTGAGTATTCAAATCAGAGTATTCCCTCTGATTTCACAATCCATCTTACCGATTGAGTGTGGCACGCGCACTGGCATGACCTGCCCTGGCACAAGAACGTGGCCGTTGAGGGGCAGTCTGTTTGGAATCCGTGGATGTTGCTTTCTGAATTGGAGATGTTGTCTCCCTTAACTGGATGAATCAGACGAGCAAAGTCACACCTGGTGTGTGACTGGTTCACAATTTGTTCTTCTTCTTTGACATTTTATTGGAGGTATCCACAACTCTTATCACAGTCCCTACATCCATTCTTTTTGTGTCAAGCACATTCCATAATTCATTCTTCCAAGGAGCGTTGAAGAGCAGACATATGTTTCTCTTAATACCAGTGAACTGGAATTGAGTCGCAGGTCCTGGACCTGCCACAATTTCCATCTAGCCAAAGTCCACAAATCCCACTGTCTGTGTCCTTCAACATCTGTCTCATGTATCATTTAGAGAGAGAAAAATGGGGTGAACTCCACTTACATTACTAATGAACACGAGAAAGAAGGAAGGGAGAAAGGAAGGAATCAAGGAATGAAGAGGGATGGGGGGAGAAAGAAAAAATCATATATAATGTGAGTGGCAGCTACATGATAACAAGTGGAGAGGGGATGTGATTCGTTCTTAAGAAGCCAACCCCATGTGATGCAGGGAAATCCCTGGTGGTCCGCTTGAGGGGTAAAAAGGTCAGAGTCCTCCCAAGGGATGTATTATACAGAGCCACACAAGGTCCCCAAGACATAAAGAAGGATTCACCCAGCAGAAACAGCTGTATTTGCAAAGGTATCCCATCTGACTGACTTACTACCTATTGTCACACCCAGGTCCCTCAGGTCCTGTCAGTATGTACCTACTGTTGAAAGGTCAAGTGCTATGAATCTAATCAAACCAACGGGCTGCTGCGTATCACCTATACCCATATTTGTGATGGAGGTGTCCCCTGATGTGCATGTCAGCCTCTTCCTCATGTCCTGGTGCAGAAGAGTCCTTGTATGAGTTCCCTGTAACCCAAAGTCCACATTCGGGTAGTTGTAGAGAAGTGGAATTTGTCTTTGGAGACAGAAAGCCCAACACTGAGGACCTGGAAGCCAATTGTCCCACCAGGCCAGACCACCTGCTGAGCAAGTGTTTGGGGAGCTTGTGATCCCTTCCTCAATGGTCACCCAATAGAGGAATGACCTCAGCAGGTCTGTTGCCTCCTGGCCTCATCAGGAGGCGTCTGCAGCCGGGTTCAGACACCATCTAGATGCCCAGTCCCACAGGCTGAGCCTGCCCCCGCCTTTGTGTCGTCTTGTTGAACATGGACCCTTGGCTTATGTCACTAGCGGTCAGCAATGCCCATGTCCTCAAAGCCTTTGGGTGCCCAGTTCCCTCAAAAACTGAAACCACAACAATCCTGCTTGATGACCAATGTGTAAATACAACCTCTTCAAGTGTGCAGTGGTATTGATAGGGTCTGAGTTTCACTAACCCCATCTGAGCTTTTGAGGTGGGGGGGGGGGGAACTTGGCTGACTCCATGTCACACACAGCCTTGGAAAAGTAGTGACGAATCTAAAAAGGTGCCTTGCCTGACCCTCATTGCTACCTGGCCTGTGTTCCTAGCCTGGGGGTAAAACAGTCTTTATTTTCTTAGAGAGGTGTGTGTGTGTGTGTGTGTGTGTGTGTGTGTGTGTGTAGTCAAATCTTTGTCAACTGAATATGAATTATTTGTATCGGTGGGTCAGTTCCTTCCTCCATGATGTCATGTGGGCTGGACAGCCGTGGGGAGTTAAGCCACCCTGGCCATCCTTCTGAATGGGGCATGGCTGTCACCCCACTTGGTATCCAATGAGAGAACCATCCTTCCCTTAACTGAAGCTAAAATTGACTGAATGTCACCTTTAGAACTCTGGAGGTTCTCATGTGATGAAGGTATTGACTTCTGATTGGTTCAGGAAACCTAAGTAAGAGATGCAAAAGCTAGCTTAGCATTCCCCCTGGAAATGCACTTTCTCTTTGGACACTTCCAGAATACTTTGGGAAGCAGGGGTATCGAAGTGACAGAGACCATTGTTTCCCCAGGCACGGGACTTAATCTGTAAGCGACTGGCTTCTGTGTAAGCCTGGAATCCCTCCTGTGAGGCCCATGTGAAAATGAGGGGCAACATCTGTGTGTTCGAGTCTGTTAGAGCAAGCGCCACCCCTCGACTGGCTTCTGTGTAAGCCTGGAATCCCTCCTGTGACGCCCATGTGAAAATGAGGGGCAACATCTGTGTGTTCGAGTCTGTTAGAGCAAGCGCCCCCCCTCAGCGTGAACACCCTTGGCTTCAAGTGTCTGTTGGCCTCCGGGTGAACAGCCACCAACAGCTGCACTTGACTATGAAAATCAAGGGTGTGAACCGCAATCTGCTGGAGCGCTTGTCAATTTTGTCGCTTGGGCTTTGCTTTCTCCTCATTTATTAAGCAGAAGTGGGGCTCCATCTCCTTAGAAACGCTATCAGCAGCCCTTCCGAGATGGCAATATTACCTTTCATGAACCACCCTCGCCCACAGCAGCTTTCTGTTGAATGGAGACTCAAGACTTCTGAATCCAAGGCCAGTGTCTCCTGTACTGTGTGTGCCCCTGAATATGTATCAAACATTGTACTATATTTTTATGATAAAACAAATGGTCCATATGGGGGTGGGGAGGGAGTTACATATTGTGATTCTGTCCAATAAAGCTTCCGGTTATTAAATCCAACAGTCTGGAATACATTTCCCTGTGGGTCACAGTCATGGTCGGGAATCCTGGTTTCTCATGACTTCATGGTGGGGCTGAAGTAGCTATTTCTTTTCTTTCCTCCCTTCCTATAATGCACCCTCAATTCCAATGCCTCGGGAACTCTGGAAGGATTCATTCATCCTTGGAGGTCATCAATTCAACCCACCAGCTCCCCCAATAACCAGTTCCTCTCCAAGCACGGCTGCCAATGACCACCTGTCCCTGGGTGCCTGGGACTTTCACCGGTGAGGCCCCATTGCCCTGGGTCATGCTAGATGACGAGTTAGCAGCCCAGGAATCAGAAACAGAGGAGGGACCTGGGGAGGAGAGGGGAGGGGTCGGATCTTAGATCTAGAGTGTGTGAGGCATTGCTCTCACTGGAGGCCCAGAGGTGGGGCTCACTTTTTGAGGAGAGGCAGAGATGGAGATGGGAGCAGTTAGGTGACCTGTCCAGGCTCATAAACCTAGCCAGTAGAGCCTCAGTATGACTGAATTGGAGTGCTTCTGTTTCCACTGAACCCATGAAGATGCCACCTAAATTCGGACCCCCAAGAAGTCCCCTTTTCAGGAAGAGGGGGAGGGATAGAGGGAGGGGTGACTCAACAGCAGCCTTTAGAACCCAAGTCTTGTGGGCACTTGACCAAGACATTCCCTCTGTTCCTCCAAACGGTCCTTTTAGTTTCCGCTTTCTGTCAGAAGGATGTGATCAGGCCCTCCTCTCTGGAGTGCCCTGTCCCCATCTCCAGTGCAGACGAGGCCGTTTGGCTTTGCATTGGCTGGTGAGAGTCAAAGGTGCAGCCCTTAGCCTGGTTCTGATGTGCAGGGCCTATGCCCTCAGCATACAGGCCAGGGTCTGACGTCCTGCGGGCTTCCCCTGTTGCAGAGCTCTGCATGGCCAGACCTGATTCTGCAGTCTCCCGGAGAAGCCTGGTCCAGCCACAGCATCCGCCAACACCTTCCCCATCCTCGCTGAGTCTTTGGTCACCTTCTGTGCTGGCTTCCGGGTTCCTGGGTCAGACCTTGAAGTAGGCTCTCAGAGAGGTGTGCTCTGGTGTGAGATCAGGCCTTCCGTCAAGGGGAAGGCATAGCGAGTTCAGACGTAGACTCACACCTGGTGCAGGGTTGGTCCCAACAGAGGTGCTATGGCAGGTTATTGAGGAGATAATAGTTTGCTTTCCAGGTGGTGCTGGACACTGGATATCCACATGCAAACCCATAGGCCTCAGCTCACACACGCACACACACACACATGCACGCGCACACACATACACAATCAATGCACTGCTGTAAACGTGAAAGGATTCCTAGACTCGGACATCAAAGCCGAACATCTAACACAGCGCTTCTCAACCTTCCTGATGCCACAACCCTTTCATACAGTTCCTCATGTGGTGGTGACCCTCCCCCCCTCCAACCATAACATTACTTTTGTTGCTACTTCATAACTAGAATTGTGCTACTGTTATGAATTGGGAGACCCCTGTGAAAGGGTCATTTGACCCCCAAAGGGGTTGCAACTCACAGGTTGAGATCTGCTGATCTAACACTTCCAGGAGGAGACCTTTACAGCTGTGGGGAAACCGAAGAAGAGGTAGTGATGAGGTGTGGACTCCATCTGAAGGAGAGACCCTGCTCTTGAAAACAGCCCTGATCACGCGGACAGGCCCATGGTGGAAGGGGGAAGTCTTTGCTTGTCCAAGGACCTGTGAGAAAACAAACAGACTGGTGAACGTGGGCTGGAAATGTACACAGATATCATGGGCTAAGCTTTGGGCTGCTGTCCACAAAGTTCATGTTTGAACCCTCTGGAAAAATGAGGTTTTTAGCTCCCGTAAAAATGCACCTCTGCAGAAACCCACAGCTCGATCCTGTTCTATGACTCAGAATGAACCCAGTGGCAGTGAGTTCATTTGCTTTCTTTTTAGTTCCAAAGATGAGGCACCAAGGGCCCAAAAGCTCACAGAAAGATATTCACTCCCAAGAGCCATCAAGAAAACGCAAATTAAAACTATCACAAGATGGTGCTACATGCGCCTCCTCAGAGTGGCTCAAGTTACAGTCAGAGAATACCAAGTGTTGGCAAGAAAGGGGAATAGCAGCAGGTCTCGCTGAATGGTTTCTTAGAATGGTAAATGCATACTTAGCCCGGGAGCCTGCAGCCCCCAGACTCACCCCAGTACTTTCTTAGGAGAAACACAACACCACACCCATAGAAAGATCTCTGTGCGTGAAGGCCACAGCAGCTTTCTTCATAAAAACTGAAAGCACAGCAAGGGAACACAACTCCACATTAGGAGGAACCCCCAGGCCCCTCAACAGATGACTGCTGGTGTGATCTCACCATGAGACATGACTGCTCCGTAAACCCCACTAACCACTGTCCCCCATAAACACCTTCTAAGTCGTCACAACACCATCTGAGCAATCAGACACGCAGAGGATAGGCTGCTTGTTTCCAAAGGTGATGTGATGCTTAAAAAAAAAAAGGCAGGACTGATTGACAGGGACAGAAGGTAGGACAATGGAGGCTCAGGCTGGGGGTGGGAGGGTGGGAGTGGAGACTGTACAAAGTGGCCCAAAGGGACATTTTGAGACGTGGGAAATGTCCTGTGGACCTAGTGGTGGTGGTGATTACACATGGGTCAACGTGTACCCCAGCTCCCTAAACAGCACTCTCCATTTACTTGAAAACCAATACAACAGGACACATGCACTGTGAGTCTGAAGCACCTGGAGGTATTTTGTAAAACAGTGTTTTATTTTACCCATTATTATTATGAATTAGATGGAGGGGGGGTTACATTTCAGATAATCGATTTTTATATTTTCAACAGTTCAAACAAACCACTTACCAAATCCCCCTCCTCCCCAACTCCTCCCTCCTGTGGGTGACTATCCCCAAGGTCACACCTGTCAGCTTGATGGTCTCAGGGGCCCTCCCTGACCTGTCCCCCCCTCCATCTCCTAACCTCCAGAGCCTGCTCCCTGCGGGGTGGATGTCCTGAAGCTGGTTCATTCCATTTTCTTTTGTCACAGGGGTCTCACGCTGCAGTTGTCCTGATGTGACGCAGACACTTCACCCACGTCACTTAAGGCCCCGTCCAGGCACCGTGTCCGTGGCAGTGAGTGAGACACATGACAGACACTGCGAGTCAATTTCTTCAAACTCTCAAAATGGTCCAGGCAATGGCACACGACTTCCCACCGTGCTTCCTGGGCACCCCTCCCCTCACACACAGACACACAAACACACACACACACACACACACACACACACACACACACACCCTGCAGCCATCAAGTGACCCGTGCAGAGTAACTTGGTTCAACACCTCAGAGCAGAAACAGCTCCTCATTCAGATTTGTTTCCCAATCAGAATGTGTGCCCTGCCCCCTCTCAAAGACAACATGTCACCCCTGCCCCAGTGCCTGTCCTGTGGCTTTTGACCCTGGATGGGCATCACAGGTGTTCTGGAAAATGCCTGAGTCACTGCCTCTCCTGGTCAACCATTTCTTCTCCCTGGACCCCAGATTCTGCTGCCCCTCTGAGCCTCCTGCGCTCTCTGGTCAAGCTTTGCCGCTCAGCACCGGCGGGTGCCCAGCTGGCAGTAAGCACATAAACTGCCATCTCCTGTGGGTGTGACTTCCAGGATGGAGTCTTCTGTCAGTCTCCTGTCTCCAAAGATAGCTGAGATGCTCTACTTCGAGTCAAAATACTCAATACAACACGAGTCATTCTCCATGCCCACGACCCTGCCCATGACCCTGCAATGTGCGGGGAGGGAAATGAACCTCTCTTGGCTGAGGCTCAGACCCTGGATTCCGTGGCCTGCTTCCGTTGACCACGACGGTGGGGGGAAAGGGGGAGAGGGGGATGTCTCTGGACCATGAGTCCCCAGCTGAGTGAATGGAGTCCAGTGTGCCAGGACAGAATGTGGATGGGGAAGGGAAGGGAAGGGAAGTCGGTGGGAACAAAAAAAAGGAAGATAAAAGAAAGATTTAACAAGATATTGCTGTGGGTTTCATTTCTTAAGATGGACTGTATAAATATCTATGTATATACATAGATATGAAAGTATGTTTCTTCAAATAATCAACACCCTCTCCCTCCTTGCCCCCACCCACCCCGGCCAGGTTCCTTACTGCTCAAACCTAAAGAGTGGTCCAAGTGGCTTGGGGAGAAAAAAAGAGGAGGTCAAGTACAGTGGGAATGGACTTGGAGTCTTTAGTGATGAACCGGTTCACCTCAAGCTAACAAGGAAGCAATGAGGTCCACTCCGGCGTCTCTGGCAAATCCCCAAAGTCCAGAACCCAGGCTTGTCGGCGGCCAGACACCTGTTGATAGCAATATGCTCATCTCCTCGCGGGCGCCGCAGAAGATGGCTCTGTGTGGCCCAGCTCCCACTTATCCCAGCGTAAAAGGCCCAGCGCGGTGCAAACGTTCGCTCCCGGCCTCGTTAGGTGCCTCCTCATGATTGTGGGTTTTGAAGCAAGCTCCCGACAGAGCCACTCACGGCAATTAAAACGCAGAGAGAAACGAACGAGAGAAAGGGGAGGCGTCGGATGCTGCGTGCCTGTACCTCTGGCAGTGAGCTCAGGCGCAGGGAACAGCAGATGAGTCCAGAAGGAAGGACGTGTGGACAGGGTACTCGACACAGACAGCGGTCAGCTGAGAGAGCCGAGAGAGAGGACAGCTGGACCAGCTGCTCCCTAATTAGTTAATGGCAGAGGGACTTGGCCTGTTCATTGGCTCTGTCACACACACACATACCATGACACTCAGCTGAGTCACCTCCCTCTTCTTGGTGTCTGGGGGTGGGATGGGGGGCGGTGTTCGGTGCTACTCTCAGGGCCCTGGGTCACTGGACATTAGCCGGGATGGAGACCACATGCCCTTGATCCCTTTCCTCTCCCCTCTCTGCCTGGACCCTTGGGCAGCATCCCTGACTGGTGCCACGCTCTAGTGCTGGGCTACGAGCCCAAAGGCTGTCTAGCCACTCAGAGATGGCAGTCTGCTACCCAACGGACACTGTGACTTGAGAGGTCCTTACCTGTCAGAACCAAGTCCACAGCCATCCCCAAAGGGCTAGCCTGCAGGTGCTTGGCTACCAACCTCAGGATCCGTGGTTCAAGTCCCTCAGGGAAGAAAAGCCTGAGGACCCACTTCTGAAAGGTCACAGCCACGGAGACTCCGAAGATGCCCAGTGGTACTCGGACATGCACAGGATCGGCTGGGGCCACTGGTACTGCTCCCACAGCTACCCGCCTCTGGGGGTGTGGTGGACACTGTCCAGTCAGTCCCAAAGGCAAGTGGGTTGCCGCTGGCTGCCTTTGATCGGTTCCGGCACATGGTGAACTCAAGTATAGCAGAAGTGAACGCTGCCCGGTCTGGTGCCATTCTCCCAATTCTTATGCTGGGCCCATGCTGGCAGCTGCTGTGCAGTCATCTTGTCAAGGGCCTCCCACATTCACCAAAGCTCTGTTTCACTGAGCATGATGGTCTCTTCCAGGGATTGGTCTTTCCTGAGGATCCCCTGTGGTGTCGTGGGTTAGACTCTGGGCTACTAACTGCCAGGTCAGCAGTTTGAAACCACCAGCCAATCCCCAGGAGACAGATGAGGCTTTCCACTTTTGTAAAGATCTGTCCCTGCTTCCAGTGGTCCATCTCTGTGACCTTAGCCTCTCAGCACTGCCATCTGCAAAACTGCCGTAAGGCCACCTGGGCTGCCAGCAGGACGAGAGGAGGTACACCTCCACAAAGCACAGGGACGCATTGGCACCTGTGTGGACTGAAGCGTGTCCCTCATATGCAAAAGGAACATGCCCACTGCTTTTGAGTTAAGGCTGACTCATGAGACCCTATAGGATGGGGGAGAGGGGCCTGCAGGGTTGCCAAGGGTAGGAAGCCTCCTCTTTCTCCCGTGGAGCTGCCGGTGGTCTAGAAACCGCTGACTTGCCGGGCTGCAGCCCAAAGCCTCCCACTTCTCTGCCAGGGCTCCTTCCCCACCTCCCTGCCTGTGAGGTGACCCCTTTGGGAACTGGGCCATCCAGGTGCTGTTCATGATGGATGGGGAGGGGAGGGTGCGTCAAGGAGATTCACTTGCAGAAGAAACAAGAACCGCCTTCCGAGCTGACAGAGGGGAATCTTCACCTGCAGCAGAACCCTGCGAAGACTTTCAGCTTCCAAAAGGGGAGAGAATAGATTTCTGTTGGGTAAATCCATCTCCTTGAGTATTTCTGCTCTCACAGCCCGGAAACGCGAAGGCAGCCTGTGGTGCACGTTTGCTGTCCCCGTCACCTCTGGAGAAGTCCACACATGCTCAGTGGGGAAGGCTCCTCTTCGGATGCACAGGACCAGCTTGTCTGCTCGGTGGCTGTGGTCTCTTCGAGGCTTCATCTGTGTGTAAAAGTTGGGCATTGACTGAGGAAGAACGGGTGCATTCGAACCGTGGGGCTGGAGAAGAAGATTCAAAGGACCACGGGTTGCCAAAAGAACCACCAAATCTGTCCCGGAAGAAGTTCGGCCAGGGTGCTTCTTAGAAGCAAGGATGGCAAGACTTCTGCTCACGTACTTTGGACACGCTGTCAGGACAGACTAGTCCCTGGAGCAGGACCTCATGCTTAGCAAAGGAGAGGGCGTCAAGCGAGAGGAAGCCCCCAACGAGATGGAGGACACAGTAGCTGCAGCAGTGAGCTCAAGCATAGGAACCATTGTGAGGACGGCAGAGGCCCGGGCAGGGTTTCCTTCTGTCATACACAGAGTCACAATGGGCCAGA
Source organism: Nesogale talazaci (assembly GCA_004026705.1). NCBI lineage: Eukaryota > Metazoa > Chordata > Mammalia > Afrosoricida > Tenrecidae > Nesogale > Nesogale talazaci. The sequence goes on along the minus strand of PVJH01036675.1, from coordinate 4,846 downwards.
ACCGATTCCCGGGCACCTCACAAAGCTCAACAGTGAACAGTCCTGTCAGGCCATGCCAAGAGACTCCTGGTACTGCTTGACTGGTTAGGTTAGGTGTTGGGAGGCCGGCTGCAAGGCTGCGGGTTCGAAGCAACAATAATTCCTTAGGAACAAGAAGAGGCTGCTTGTATATATGAGGAGTCATAGTTTCTTTGTATTTTCTTGATGAATAATATTCCATGAACATGCAAGTGTGTTTGTTCATTCGTCTATCATCAGAGCTTTTAGATGTTTCCTTCCTATTGCCATTATGGACATCGCCTTAATGAACAGGTGTGTACACATCTGTTCATGGCGTGTCGTTTATTTGGAGTGCAGAATCAGAGGGTATTTGTATCTGCATTGGTGTAGGAAGCGCCATACTGATTTCCACAGTAGTCGGACATTTCTCCAGTCTCACCAGCAATGAATGAGCACTGCGATCGCTTCCCATCCTCACCAGCATTAAAAAAATAATAATAAAATAAAAATTGCAATGAGTGCTGGTGTGAAACGGCATCTCATTGTTATTTTAATCTGTATTTTTTTATGGATAATGAACTGGAATATTTCTTCATATGGTCATTGGCTGCCTGGAGGTCGTCTGGGGTGCATTCTTTATTCTGGTCTTGGGCCCTGTTTTGGATCGGGCTACTTGTATTTATCTTTCTGTGGTGGTGCACTGACCCTATCCTCTCTCACACTTAATTTGCTTCGCCGTTTTTGTTTTGTTTTAGGTTGCAGTGTACTTGTCTAAAATATAGCTTTTCAACCCCCAAATGTCATAAAGGAAGCTTGTTGGCACCGTGGTTAAACTCTTGGCTGAAAACCCAGAAGTTGGTGATTTAAACCACAGGTGGCTCTGCAGGAGAAGAGACTGGAGCGGGGCTCCTGCAGGCTCGTGGTCTAGGAGATCTGATGGGGCAGGAAGCTGGAAGCTGGACATTACTTGACCGCTCACAACAACCTGAAGAGCTGGTGCTGTGACGCGACTCTGGCCACTGAGCTTAAGCAGAACTACTGTGCAGGGATTCCAGGAAGAATTCTCGAAAGAAATTGAATGGTCCGAGAAGAGAATTTTCAAAAGCCATTTATCTCCCCTTTTATTTCCAGTGACAGCAGCTGGAACACCAATGACGATCTTGGATTTGACCTTGGGAATGGAAGTCCTATGCTAACAGGGTAAAGACAGGAAGATAGCTTTTTGAAATTCACCCTTTTGCTAAATACTTTTCCAAATCTGTGGGTATAAATGTTGCAGTCTATTGTATTCTATAGTGTGAATATTTTTCATTACATTCAGTAGTATATTTATGCCTTGTCTTAGGGAGTCTCAAGTTTGTCTCTATTTTTCCATGTCCTATGACTTTAAAGTTTACCCCTAGGTCTTTGTTCCATCTGAGTTCATTTCTGTGTGTGGTATGATATATGGGTTTCACTGTTTTGCAGCTGGAGATCCAACTTTTCAAGCACCATTTATTGAAAAGACTCTCTGCCCCACTTAATATATTTTCATCCTTTAATCAAGAATTGGTTGCTGGTGAGTATTTCTGGATTATCAAGTCTAATCCCTTGGTCCAATTCTAATCCATTTTAAGACCACGTGTCCACCCCCAACTCCCTGCTGACCCAGTGAATCAGAAAATGAGATCTGTGCTTCTATGTCATCCAGTCCAATCCCCACGACGGCCCAGAGCTAGCTTCCTAACACATCAATTCCCGCTTGAATCTTCCAAGAACTCTCTGTTATACTTGGGACAAAGCCTAACTCCCCATCAAGACCTCTGTGAGGAGGGCTGTCAACCATGCTTCCCTGCCACTCACTCAAAGAATCAGACGCAATTGCTTAGAGCTGGAAGTGTCACTCACTGCACCTCTCCACTTCCCCCTGGTTATGTTTCATTAGGTTTTACTTTGATTGGAGACACGGGTGCAGGTCTCATTAATTCCAGGTGTTGTCTAGGGCCAGAGGCAGTGAATTGCCCCCCTCCTTCCTTCGTGACTCTGGAATGATGATGATGCTGCAGAGAAATCCAACTTTGCCCCCCTCCCCCGGTTTGTTTCAAGCAAACCAGACATGACCAAGGGCTGCATGGGGATCGGGAATGACCCTAGCTCTGTTCATGTGACCAGCTTCCCTGGAGAATGTGGAGGGCACGGAGGGAGGCGATGGGCTCACTCGGGTGGCTGTGGAGTCAGGTGCTGTGGGAGGCGATGGGCTCACTCGGGTGGCTGTGGAGTCAGGTGCTGTGGGAGATGTCCTTTGGGACAAGCCTTTGTTTGGTTTTGAAGGGGGATTGAGGGTAGGATGCAAAGGAGGACGGACAAATCATCTAGATTTAGGAGATGGTTGAAACCACGTGGACAAGTCCGTGGATGATGCTGACAGCTCAGCACACTCATCTCCAAACTGAAAGGTTGGCGGGTCGTTGTCATCCAATGACCCCAGGGAAGACCTGGCCACCAACGTGCAAAAGATCACAGCCACTGGTCACCTACCACAGAACACAGCCCTGCTCTGAAAGGCCTGGGCTTACCATTGCCCAGATTTGGGCTTCAGTTTAAAGACACATTTGTGAAAAGACCATTCAGTGCTGCATCGTTAGGGAGATAGGCCCAGGGGCAGGTGGAGGAAAAAAGGTTCAGGAGCCACAACATTCGTGGGGAAGATGGTGGGACAGAAGGACATACTCAGGAAGAGGACATGGGTGGAGGGAGGCATGAGGGGTGGGAAAGGCAGTGACAGAGAAACCAGGAGGAGAAGCAAGGTGAAGATAGACAGAAACTGTGGCCAAATGAGGCCACCTGCATGACCGTGAGCCAGAGGAGTGGGGATGCCTGATGAACAGTGACAAAGGTGGATGATGAGGCTTGAGGGAGAGGTGAAGATCCCAGGATGCTTCTCCTGGCACATCAACTAAAGTTCCTCAGATGACAAGTGTCCCTCTGTTTCCACCTGTCACTGATCCATAGTTCGTGTGTGTGTTTGGATATAGAGGTGTGTGTGAATGTAGAGGGATGTGTGTATGTATGTATGAAGAGGTGTGTGTGTGTGTGTGTGTGTGTGTGTGTGTAGAAGTGCTTAGATGTGAGTGAGAGAGAGAGAGGGCCTACAGGTCTATGCAGTGCTTAAGTTACTTTGCTGTCAGAATCTTGCAGTAAAACTTGTTCTTTAACACACACACACACACACACACACATCCTCAATCTCATTAACTGCTAGTCCCCGCCAGAGTCAGATCCCTGACACAGTCTGCTGGTCCTTTAGCAGAACCTTGTTAGCTGCAGGATATGTGACCTGGGAGTCCTTCTATCCCCACGCCACCTCCTTGAGATTAGTCCTGAAAAAAAAAATACTCAAACCAGCAGGAACTGCAGCAACTCCAGTTTGTCAGATGCCATCTCGGCTCCTTCAGAAAGGCCCCCACGTGGCCTCTAAGATACGAGGGAACGTCTTCATGTTTACCCAACAGTCCCAGGCTTCCAGTCATTTTCTCTAAGACATGTTAGCAGTGACGAACTGTCGGGAGCTGATGAAACACCCCCTCCCACACGCCATTCTTGGGCTATATTTATCCGATCTAAATTGGTCCAAAGTGCTGGCTGGTTCCCCCCCCCCCCTTTCTCTTTCTCTACTTCATGTCAACTGTCAAACTCTTGGCAATGGGAGTGGACGTTCTTGGAGGGTCACATGTCTCCGATCACATCCCCCCAGCAAGAACATGCAAATGAGATGTCGCTGAGTCGCCTGCAGGGTCCTAATGACAGCTGTTCCTCTGTCCCCACCCTCGTGGCCAGCCAACATACCACAAGCTAGCATGCAATGTGGCTGATGCCAAGAGCCACGGGAGATCTCTGCCACGAGGTGAGTGTTCAGTGGGAACCAGGCAACCCACCAGGCACAGCACGTCATCCTAGGTTAACCTAACCTTTTTGAACTATGCAAGAGGCTTCCTTTTGGCCTTCTGGCTCCCTCTGTTTTTCTTTTAGACCCACATATTTAACATTCATTTGCAGGGGACTACAAGTATAAGAGGGAGCCTGGGTGGCAACGGGGCTAAGGGATTGATGGCCAACTGCAAGGCCAATGGTTCAAACCCACCAATTATTCTCTGGGGAAAAGAGGTGGCAGTCTGATTCCCAAAACACCATAGCCTTTCAGGTCATTGGGAGTCAGAATCAACTCAGTCACAAAGGTCTACTGATCAGAAATAGAGTCACTGGGCATCCCAATGACTTGGCCCTTGACTTCTAGCTGAAAGGCAGATAGTTCAAACCTCAGAAGGCAGCCTTGAATGGCCACAGTTCCATCAACCTTATGAGGCCAAATTGGACTCTTGACACTCAGAAGCCACAAGAACTTCAAGCCTCTCCACACCTCCCTTCCCACCCCTCAGGAAAGAAAGATTTGTGGTACTTACATAATCTCCTGTCAACTTGCGAAGGGGTGGGGTCTGGTTTGTCAAACAGGTCACAGCTTGATGACCTCATTCAGAGGAGTGAAGATGATAAATAGTTTTCGATGGCGGCCAGATGCACTGACTTCCTGAAAGACATTCCTATTGACAACCTTCTTAGAGCTGAAGGAGCCACGTGGAGACCCACATCAGTGCTGAGATGATTCCACTGCCACTGGATCCACAGGACTTCCTGCCCACTGGACTGCGACCTTCTACACTCAGTGTCCTGTATGTGCTGCGTGGGTCTGAAGAGGAATTTACAGACTTGTATTGGACCTATGGACTAATATCAGATTTATGGACTCGATCTGGACTGGGCTGGGATGTTTTCTTAATACACAATTACTCTTTATATAAACTCTTACATA
>PVJH01036674.1:0-18653 GCA_004026705.1 Nesogale talazaci | reverse complement strand
TATATAAAGGTCTTATACACATAAGATTGTGTCCATGAATTTGTTTCTCTAGTCTACCCAAACTAACACACATACTTTAGACATGCTGTCAAGAGTGCCCGGTCCCTGGAGAAGAACATCATGTTTGGTAAAGTGGGGGAGAAGTGGAAGAGAGGAAGGCCTTCAACAAGAAGGACTGACATGGTGGCTGCCATCGTGGGCTCAAGCACAGGGAGAATTGTGAGGAATGCACAGGCCCTGGCGGTGGGGTCTGGTTCTACTATGCACAGGGCCACTACGGGTCAGAATGGACTTGATGACACCTAACACCATCCCATGTCCAGAGGGAAGTACATCCACATCCGTGCTTTTACTGTGGTTGTTAGGTCCCTGTGAGTGGGTTTTGGCTCATGGGGACCGGGAAACCCTGTCCTGTTCTGTGCCATCCGGCCAAGATGTCAATCCGTCTTGCCAGGGCCTTTCCCATTTTTTTTTTTACCCTCCACTTTACCAGCATAATGTCCTTTTTCCAGGGACTGGTTTCTCCTGCTCCAAATACGTGAGGTGAAATACCGCCATTCTTGCTCCTACGGAGCATTCTGACCGCACTTCTTCCAAGACAGACCTGTTTGCTGAGATTAACCACCCATATTTTGATGGAGGGGGGCACAATTCAGTCCATACCACATGTCAATCAGCGCCTGCCTGCCAGGCACCCTTTATTTTCCATGGCTTCTACTTTTACTTGGAGCAAAAGACGCATGACATAGGGTTGACAATGAGTAACATTTAGCACTCCCACAATGCTGTGCCATCACCACTACCCTTTGTCTTTTTCATGAAGTAAACTTTTACTATGAAAAAGTTCAGGGCTGAGCCTCGGTGGCGTAGTGGTTGTGCGCGGGACTGCGGCCCACTGGGACGGAGGTTCAATTCCAGCAGTGGGGCGGGGCCTCCTACTCCCACCACCAGAGAGCAGTGATGCCCCCCCCCCCAAAAAAAAGAAAAAGTTCAGACAGACAATGTAAAGAATGGCACAGCAAACACATACTCATCCCCTAGGACCCCCTGTTACCCTTTTGCTCTGTCTGCTTTAGGAATCCCTGTGTAATGCGATGGGTTAAGTGCTTGACTGTGAACTAAAAGGTTGGTAGTTCAGACCTACCCAGAAGTATCTCACAGGAAAAGCCGAGCCACCACCTGCTTCTCAACAGTGGTTCTCCACCTTTCTAATGTCGAGACCCTTTCAGACAGTTTCTCATGTTGCCCCTCAACCATAAAATTATTTTTGTTGCTACTTCATAGCTGTCATTTTGCTAAGGCTATATGAATCATCATGTAAATATCTGATACACAGGCTGTATTTTCATTATGACAAATTGAACATAAATGAAGCACTGCGATTCATCACAAAATAATGTCATAATATATTGTGAAATATTTATTTCTAATGACAAATCGATGAAATTTTGTCTTGAAGCATGGTGTAGCATGGGTAACAGTCTTCACGCTGGGTACTCATATTTGGGCGTATCTGCATGTGGGCGGACTCTCCTGGAGACAGATAGAGGAACTCTGACTCGGTCCCTAAGACCATCAGAAATATGCGTTTTCCAATTGTCTTAAGCGACCCCTGTGAAAGGGTCATTCGAACCCCAAAAGGGCCGTGACCCGCAGGTTGAGAATCACTGCTCTAATCAGTCACAGCCTGAAGACCCCTTAGGAACCCAACTCTGCTCTGACCTGCACGGAGGGACCCCGTGGCAGGAGTGACTTGGCGGCAGCGGCTTTGGGCTGGCTTGTTTCTCTGCTGCGTCATGCATCTGCCGCCATTGGCACCCCCGGTTCGAGACCCCTGCCCGGTACCACGGTCTGCAGTCAGTTGCAACGCTGAAGGTTGGCGGCTCCACCCACCTGTGGGACCACCGGAGAAAGGCCTGGGCTCACGTTCAAGGAGACTCCGAACCACACTCCTGGCACAGAGTTGCTGGCGACGGGCAGCGACCCGATGCTAGTGCTTTGAGTGCCATCCAGTTGGCCCCACCCCGTAGGCAGAGCAGAGTGAAATGCTGCCAGTCCTGGGCAGCTCTCTCTGTCCCGACCCGGCTTCTCAGAGCCGGCCGGGGCCACAGAGACCCTAGACCTCCTGCTTCTCTTCCACTCGAACACCCTTCTGTGAGCAAAACATGGCTGCTTTTTCTGCTCCAGGGAATGGCTGCGCCTCCATTTCCGTCAGCTGTGCGCTCATCCCGTCACCACCCAGCCTCAAAGAACCGTGGCCTTTATGTCCGTGAGGGTCCGGGAAAGACAAAACCAGGAGGAGATGCTGCACAGAAGAGCAGGCTTCCGCGCCAGGCTCTCCCACCAGACCCCACTGCACACCCGCTCCTCCTCGCCGCGCCCACCCCGGGCACCACTCAGCACCTCCGAGGAAGAGGGCACCTGGCAGACCAGAAACGCTCGATGCAAACAGGAAGGAACCAGGGGTGGGAGAGGCTCTGGGAGGAGCGGGTGCAATGGCCGAGACTGGCCGCGTCCTCTCTGCTGACGGCAAAGCCCTCCCCGGGACAGCCAAGAGCGCAGAGTTCTTCTAACCCGCGAGGACAGTTTCGAGAAGGGACAGCCACCGGCAGAACAACGCAGTCTGCAATGTTACAGCCAGTGCATTAGTCCTGCCCACGTGAAGCACAATCGAGGGAAAACCGAAAGATGGACAATGGGCCGTGGGATGTGTGGACAATGTCACCTGGGCTCGGACCTTTGACAACGTAGACCCACCATTTCTATCATCATTTGGACTCGCAGGATGAACTGTGAGAATGAACGAGCCCGGTTCAATGAGCAAATCTCTGCACGGCTTCTCTTTTGTTGTTGCTGCTGTTATATTCCATTACTTCTAACACACACACATTTCACATGCAACTATTTCCAAGTGTTGATTTGATTAGGATCAACCCTTTGATGAATAAATGACAAATGCTGGGGGTGGTGGGTTAAACTGTAGATTCCCAAAAGATAAGTGGTAGTCTCACACCTGTGACAATGACCTTAGTTTGCATCACAGGCTTTGCAGGTATAACCAAGCTGAAATGGCTTCAAGTGGGTCCTAAATCCAGTGACTCCAGTCCTTACACAGATAGATGAAGACACAGAGAGAAACCCACATGCGAACACCAGGGAGTGGCAGAGGCGAGGAGGAAGCGCCAAGGGCCGTCAGTGACCACCGGAAGCTAGGAGAGGGGTGGGTCGGTTTCTCTCTCTGAGCCTCCAGAAAGAATTAAGCTCATCAGCACCTTGACTTCATACTGCTTGACTCCAGAACTGTGAGGGAATGCATTTCTGTGGTTTCCTTTGATTCTGTAGAAGGATCCTGATCAAAAGGGGGAGGGAATGCAGAACAGAACAGAATTCCAAAGGCTAATGGACTCCAGAGATTTCTAGGAAAGTGGAGGCTGGAGGAAATGCTCAAATGATTGCTCCCAAAATAAACTTTAAACCTTAAATTTGTGTGTGTCTGTATCAAAGTTTAAAAAAACAAACAACAGCTGAGTTTAACTCGCTTAAAATATCAGCACTGAACTCTGTGCTTTTGAAGATCTGTCTCTATGGGATCATGGTAACAGCAGCCAGCGGACCGGTCAGCTCGGCACTTCAGGGGCAGTGGAGGGATGTGAGTGGTGGAGGGACAGCCCAGAAAGGGAATGTGGGAACAGGGCGATCTCGGCCATGGAGGAGCACAGGCAGAAACAGTCAAACAAATGTATGTTCTGCTCTGTATGTTCCTGCAACAACAAATATCAAACACACTGTGGCACTTTGGTGCCAATTTGACTAAGAATGTAGGGTAGAATCTAGCCTGTTAATCTGGAGAGAGCCAATGAGACCTCTGTGTGGGCATGGCTTTCTCTGAGAATTCTAGGAAATCTCACAGTATTTTCCCTCATGGAGATGAGAGACCAGAAACTCAGTCTCTTGGAGTCAGTCTACTGACAAGACAAGACGAGATAAGATGGTGGCACGCTGGTAGATCCTGAATCCTGGAACCTGGAGGAGCCGGAGGAGAAGTCACATGGGCTTGCCCTGATGGAACCAGACCTCTGGGGCCAGAGAAGCCACAGAGAGACCCCTGCCAGCGCTGAGATGCTTCTACCACCAATGGATACTGCTGATGGACCCTGAGCTCTGGAAATGGGGAGCCGTGGGGAGACCCCTGCCAGCGCCGGGAAGCTTCTACTGCCACTACACACAAGACTCTGCACCCACTGGCCTGTGATTGTCCTGGTGTCATTTCACGTGCTTTGTGAGTCGGAAGGAAATTCTATAGACCGGTTTCGGACACATGGACTAATATCAGACTTATGACCTTAGACTGGACTGGGTTGGGATGCTTTCTCAATGTTCCATTCCTCTTGTATCCTCTTTTCTTTATATCCATATGCCTGTTTATGAACTTGTTTCTCTAGTCTACCAGAGCTAACACACACACACACACACACACACACATGCACACACGCACACACTGTGTCCATTTGTAAGTGTCTGGTCATTCTCTTTGAGCGCTCAGTCCCAGCAGCGAGAGGACACTCGGACAGAGTCTCTGCATGCACGACTCTGGACACACTCAGTGCATGTGACAGTCCTGTTGGGGGGAGAGGCGGGGGGTCATCTTGTGGAAGGAGTGAGGAGGTGGGGGAGGAAAGCATGGCTACACAAGATCACCTCTGGAATGGAAGTGTGGGGGCAGGCAGTGAAGCCAGGCCCAGGGGTGGCAAGATGGGCAAGAGTGTGGTAAGCAGAGGGCACCGCCAGGGCAAGGAAGCCGGGGCAGGGCAGCACCCCAGTGATGACCAAAGAAGAGGGCAGTGTGCGTGGGCACGGAGCACCATGGGAACACGATGAGCTTGACTCACAACCTTGTCCACTCAGCAGCAATCACCTCCAGGGACCACCCAAGCGGTCCCGGGCTCCGAGTCCCTCTGAAGGGGCTGGAATCACAACCTGCCCTGCAGAGGGGGAACAGTCTGCCAGGGTGGACACCATCTCTGCAAGTGAGGGTATCTCTCAGAGGTCCTTGAGGGCAGACCCCACATGAACAATCCCAGCACTCGGTCTTTGAAAGGCTCTGCGTTCTGCCAGGTGTGAGGTGACGGCCCATCACCCTTCCTGATGACTTGTGCCGAGGCCGGCCTGGATCCACTCTGGGAGATGGGGCTTTATTATCCATGGGGAAGGTTACTTGTGGAGCTGCAGTGCTGTCACGCTGGGGCAGCTGCCAGGGTCCCGGTTGGTCCTCACTGCCCACCCCACGCCCAAGGTCCCAGGACAAACCATAACCATCACGCAGAAACAGCCTGGATGCTAGCATGTTCCCAGCGCTCAGCTCGGACGCCATGCCGTGCCCGGGAGAGGAAGTCTGTGGGGGGAGGCCACGGACAGGAGATGTGGGGGTGCTTCTTTACCAACACAAGTACTCACCAGCAGGAAGCTATTTCAGAATGAATCTTTTCTCTAACCACCAGCACAGTCACCTGGGGGCTTGAAGGGCTCGGATTCTACCCAGAACCCTCATTGTGGAGGGCCGTGTCTGGAGTAAGCAGAGACCTTTGGCCTCAGAAATGGGACAGAGAAAGGGATGCTGGCGCTCTTGATGGAGCCACTTCTCAGGGGGGTTAGTGAGAACCACCCGTGCTGGGCAGGTGTCGTGAGCACACGGGGATACTGCAGCCCGAGGGGAACAATGGAGAAGGTTCTACCAGACATCACCAAGGGGGGAGGGCAAGGAAGGGAGTGGGAGGCACGGGCTTTGGGATGGCCCCTCTTTTCCTCCTTCCCTCTGAGGGTCCTGCTGGGGAGTGGGACCCCAAGGAAGCAGCAGAGTCTGGGGCTGAGCCAGATCCCTTCCTCCCTACATGATCACGTGGTCACGGGCAGGCTGAAAGACCAAGCCAGTCCCCTGCGTGTCTTAGGATCTTCCGCCGTTAAAGGCAGACAGTGACCGTCTCTGTGCTGTGGCTCAGATGGAAGGAGGCCCACCCGGTCCTTCACCTGGCACCCGGGACTTGTTCCATCCCCCCAGAGCCGCGGGGGCAGCCAGGCACAAACACTGAGCCTGTGCCCTGGATGTGCCAAGAGTGGCTAAGTCTCCGTTTCTGGATCTGGTCAAGATAAATAAGGGAGGATTGAGGAAGATAAGGACATTGTCTCTGTTCCTTGAGGAAGTGTGTGAGGACTCTTCCAAGCTGGGCAACCCACATGGACTGAGTCTCGGCCTCAGGGCAAACCCTCAGTCTTTAGTCTCTCTACCCCAGTCTCTTCCCTCGGCCTAACTCTCTTTCTATTCCAGGCTATACCTTGCAAAACTGCCTTCGCTTGGGCCACCCCCCCTGCCTGATGCTCCTTTCACTCACTGGCTCCCTCCCAAGCTATCACCTCCTCCGTGAAGCCCACCAGGACTTCACTGTACATAGCACTTTCCCAGGTCCAGCACCCATAGCCCTCCTCCACACTTACTCAGCCCCCTTACAGGCCAGACACTTAAGTGTATGCCTGGGTATTAGTCCTCCTTGTCGCCAAGCTTCCAGCTTAGTGCCTCGAGAGAACTGAAAGACCAATGCTATCCAACAGACATAAACACATAACATTTACAAGATGCACAGACGAGGTACACTGCTTTAAGAGATTTACAAGCATTTAGCCCAGGTATTGGTATTTAGGAGTGCCTGGGCAGGGCCCTCAGCAAATGCACACAGCGACTCACAGAAACGTCAGAGGGTTGAGTCCAGCTAGGGGCGCCTCAACAGAAAGGGGCTCTCCTTCTGAGAAATCACCCTGTGAAAACATAAAGGTGCTCCTGAAGTAACAGGAGCCAAGGGAGAGCCAGGAGCAGGTGGGGATGAAACGTGTAGTCAGGTGCCTCCAGGAACAATTGTCCACTTTCCCAGGAGGCTCAGAAGAACTAGATGGTGCCCACCTTCTCCCACTGAACACATAGATCAAGTTCAGAGAAGAATCCTGATAAAAGGGAGAAAACATAGGATGGAATTTCAATTTCTTCCTTTAACATTTTTCTCTCTCTTTTTTTTTTCTTGCATCAGAAAGATGGAAGTAGGAAGCCCAGCCTTGCTCCTGGAGAGCTGCTGCTAGAATTTCAATTTCTTGTGGACACCAGTTTTTTATAGAGTCATGCGGGTAGAGGAACTCATGAAAAGTATTACCCTGAGATAAACTTTAAATTAAAAATTAAATATACATATATATTTAAGTCTTCTTTAAATCAAACAGTAGCTTAGCTTACCTAGTGAAGAGTATCTGCCTTGGTTGTTATGCTCTTATAAGGTCTCTCTCTACTGGATTAAACGGCCAATGGCAACTTGAAAGGTCAAATGGGGACATCAGAAGGCCAAATCCAGACCCAGCTCACTGCCTGCCACTGAGTCTATGCCGACTCATAATGACCCTGCTGGAGTGGGTGGAACTGCCCCTGGGGGTTTCTGGGACTAAAAAGCCGTGTCTTCCTCCTAAGGAGCCACTGGCAGTGTAGACCTGCGGGCCATGCAATCAGTAGACCGACATGTAACCATGAAGCCACCGGGCTCCTTGCGAGAAGGCAGCGAGTTTATATAGGGAGCCCTGGGGGTGTCGTGGTTACGTGTCGGTCTGTAAGCCGCATTCTTGACAGTTTGAAACCGGCCGCTGCTCTGTGGGAGAAAGACTGGACTTTCTCTTCCAACAGTGACAGTCTCAGAAACCCACTGGAGTCCCTGAGAGTTAGCCTTGACTCGGTGGCAGGGAGAGTTTACACTGAAAGAAGAGGAACAATGTAGACAGAGCGTGAGAACAGCTGCACAACTCCAAGAATGCCACCCAAGGCACTGAACATACAGGTAGCAACTGTTGAATTGACGTGTGCTCTGAGATGCATATTCTCAACAGTAACAGAGCAGAAACAAAATATACTGTTGCAAAGCAGAAGAAAACCGTGTGGAGCATAGATGTATTCTGTGTTAGTCTCTCACAGGTGTGTAAGAGAGCTTTATATCAAAGAGTAACTGTATACCAAGAAAACATCCCAGCCCAGTCCAGATCAAGTCCTTAAGTTTGATATTTGCCCATGTGTCCAATACCAGTCTATAAATTTCTCTTCAGACTCAAGTCCGGCATGCAATGATGCTGAATGCAAGAAGATCACAGACCAGTGGGTGGAAAGTCCTGTGGATCCAGTGGTGGTAGAAGCATCTTCGGGGCTCTGACTGCTGTCAGGAACTCTTTCTGGAAGTAGAAAGCCTCATTTTTCTCCCAAGGAGTAGTTGGTAGTTTCGAACTGGCTACCTGGTGGTTAGTAATGCAATATATAATCATTACACTACTAGGGCTCCCTTTAACGGTCACAAGGATCCCCATTTTAAGGAAGAGATAAACCGGAAGCACAGGGAACACGTTGTTACTAGGTGGCAGACTTGGCTTGATACTCTGGTTCCCAGGTCCGTGGCCACAGCACTAATCCATGTTGCACAGTGAATAAAGCCATAACCAGAAAAGGGGCACTAAGAAGCAGGCAGTTTTCAAATTCACAGAGCCTATTGTCAAGGGAAGAGGTCAAGGGTGCTGGAGAAGGAAGCGCATCACCTCTCCCGTCTGCCCAGGCCCTCTTGGTTCCTATTGTTCTCCTTGGGCTAACAGCTGGAACCTTATCATAGACTTTCAGAATAACCCTGCCCAGAGCCAGGCTCACCGCCATGAGGTAAGTGAAGGGGCATGCATTTTCTCATGATGGAAATGGCGACTAGAAGTTTGTGCAACCTGTTGAAGCTACTGTCACCTGTCCACGGGATGGTGGCCCATGGAGATGACCACCGAGAGGACTCCACTGTACGTCTTCTGACTCAAGGTAAGCCTCCTCCCCGCTCCTCAAAGTTGCCAACATATTGTTTTCAATCATTTTATTGGGGGCTCGTACAACTCTCATCGTGATGGATACATACATCTCCTGTATGCGGACGTCATTTGTCGCCATCATCGTTCCCGAAACATGTCCACATCTTTAAACAGACGAAGTCTCTGGAGTGGAGCAAAATCGCTCCGTTCGGACAACTTCACCTCCTAAGGCAGGACCAGAAATGCAAGGCACGCAGTCCCCTCCCACGCTCATGGTGGACGTGGCTAATCGAACATAGATAGCATCTTTGCCACGCGGCTGCAATGACGCTCCAGAGCTCTCACCACAGTGCTCCTGGCTGCCGCTTCCACAGGTCCCGAGGAGGCATTCAGACGGGGCCCTAGTTGTCATTCCGGCTCTCACAGGGCAAAGACAGCGCACCCAGAGCCACAGACTGGAACTAATCTCTCTCACGTGCACACACGCGCATTCAGGGGAGTAAAAAGCTCCCTGCCTCCCCGGCTCCAAGCCCCCCTCCCCCCCCCAAAAAAACCCCATGGTCATCCCTGTGCGAGCTAGACGAGGCTGCAGGGAAACACTGACCTTGATCTTCATGAGGGCGCCTGGGCCGGGGACCTTGCGGATGACGGTGAATGAGGCGCGGATGACTCAGCAAGCCCCCGAACTGGAAAGGACTCGTCCTGAAGGCCAGGTAAACCGGACCCCAACCCCGCTTTACAAAGAACCCTTGGGGAGTGATACAGGTGTGCACATGTATGCATGGATCATGATGGGAGTTGTGTGGGCCCCCAATAAAGTGATTTACTAAAAATAAAAATAAAAAAAGGAGGGGGAAAGAGGAGCTTACACCAAGGGCTGAAGTAGAAAATATTCGGAAATGAAGATGGCAACATGAGTACAAAAATGCTTGCTACAAATGATGCGTTGGATGTTATAGGAGCTGTAAGAGTCGCCAATAAATCATTGGGGAAAAAAAAGAAAGAAAGACCCTTTGGGTCGTGGGCGACATTGGGCCGGCGGTTGAGCACGCACACTGCATGCCGACACCGTCCACGCCGCCCCGCTTCCAGAAAGGGCAGAGAAACGAGCAGAGGCGTTTCCTTCAGCGCGGTCTGTCCAAAACACCATCGCAGTCAACGAAACGACGGAGCTCTTTCCCTTCTTGTTGCGGAGTCCTCGAAGCCCCCTTTGCCACGGGCCGCCCACCGCACGCGCTCACTGCCAGGCCGGACCTTCGTCCGAACTCCCCGACCCGCTGGGGACACTCAGGGGGAAACGGTGGATTCCACATATCCCCGTTCTTCCCAGCGCTCTCCATACAAAGGTCTCCCCGCCACGGAGTCAAGAGGATCTGTTTCCCAACAGAAATCAGCTCCAAAGAAATAGCAACTCCCTTGTCTCCGTCACACCGCATGCTTCAAGTCACCCGTCACTCCTGCGACCGTGTGGAAGGCCACAGAGGCCCTGGGCCCTCCCCCCCTCTCGGAAGATGCCCACCTCCCATCGTGGGGGGCGGAGGGGGGCGCACCTCCCCCAGACCTGGTGCAGATGGGAAGCGCGACTCCATTTCTTAAAACCTGTTGCTGGCTCCTGTGACCCCTCACCCCTGTTGATGTCCCTCTGGCCACACCCGTGGTGGGGCTCTGCAGTTCTCCAGCCTGGTGGACCTGGTTCCCAAACCCCAGCACCAGTAGAGCGGGGCCAGAGGGGCCACATGATGCTGGGGGGAGGGAGAAGAGGCCCTTGCCATAGCCGTGCTCCCACCGGGCACCACGGAGACTGCACTGAAGCATTAACCAGGGGACTTCAGCCCCCACCTGGAAATGCCTCCCCCAGCTTGTGTCTCCGAGGCCTCCCTCAGCTTTGTCAGCCCCAGCAGGGTGGCTGCTACACCCACTTCATCCCTTTGGGCACTCAAACAGCAGCAGGTGAAATCACCACTCCATCGCAGGCGCTCCCGGAGAGGGATTTGGTGGACAATGAATAAGAATTCAGTCCCAGACTTGAGAGGTGCCAGCAGATAACCCCCTTGGAATAGATCACCAGCTCAGAGGCAACTCCAGCCCCTCTGGCGGTGGCACCCCAAGGTCACAGTGCCCCTTGAAAGGACAGGCCTTGGGCGGTCAGTCAGATACCCTCCCCAACAGTTGGTTCAAAGACTGACACCAGGGCTGCGGTGCGCCCCTAAAGGGATAAGGTTCTGCACTCTGAAAAGAAGGGTCTAAAAGAGCAGGACAGGCAGGGGCTTAGAACTGAGTGTGTGACCTCAGCCACAAGATGAAGCGTCGGAGACGCAGGAAACCTGATCACACCAGTCCCCTGGGCCCCAAGGAAGCCACAGCTGCTCAGGGCCTCAGACAGGCATGAAGCCTTGCTCCCCACGCAGCCCCTTTCACCCGCCCCCTGCCTGAAAACAAAGCTGTGTGGAGGCCCTCGGTCTTCCAGACCCTCAGCTGCCCTGCAGGGACTCCCACCTCCCACACAGGGTCTGCACACCCAAGAGGGACCCCTGGGACCCAAGCAGGAGAGGGTCAGAATCGAGAGGCGCAACTGCACCTGAGGGGAACTGAACCCAGACAAGAACATGAAAAGCAGCTTGATCAGGTATCTCCAGAGACACGCTCCTCCCCCAGAAACACCTTCCTCCCCAAGACACCCTCCTTTCCTAGTCTGCCCTACTCCTCTCCCCAGAGACACCCTCCTCCCTCAGAGACATCCTCCTCCTCCAGAGACATTCTCCTCTCCCAGAGACACCTTCCTTCCCCAGCCTGCCCTCCTCCCCCAGAGACACCCTCCTACCCCAGTCTGCCCTACTGGACTTCAACAAGGGCTGCATTCTCTTTTGTCTTAAATCTCTTCAGGCACCAGCCCCTCCACACAGCACACACACACACACACACACACACACACACACACACACCTCATTGATCCCACATTATACAAATATAAAAAATATATAACAAGGAAGAATTCCAGCCACAGATCCTTTTTTCAAAGAACTTACATTTACCTCTTTCAGAACCAACACAAATAAATGTGACCATCTTGCTGGAATGTTTTTTCTTTCTTTTTTTTCTCAACTGAATGACATAGTTTCTTGGCCGACCAAGCCCAGACAGTGAGCATAATTGATCACTTCCTGATGATGCCGGAGCCATGTTCCTGTGAACGTGTTTTTCACTACAGCCTGCAAGGCCTTCTGGTCTGACCTCCACTTCTCTGACTTTGTTCAGGCTGCCCCAGTCCAACACCTAGGGGTGGAGCACACCCCCTCTAGGGACGGTGCCCTGGCCTCTGACATCAGAAACGCTCTCCCCCTGGCTCTCTGCCTGACTCACTCTTCCCATTCATGCTATCTGCTCAACCGCTGTCTGGTCAGAGACTGTTCCTGGCCATCTTTTCATTTGACTCTCCCTTTAGGCTGTTTAATGCTTTTTGTCAGAGTATCTGTCACAACCTAACACTGTAACAGTGCATGTGACTCTAGTCTAACCTTATGGGGGCAGTTCTAGCCCATGACAAAGATCAGGAAGAGCCAGACAAGGTAAAAGCTCGAAGTGAAGAGAACTGGACATCCCCTTACAGAAGTGTCTCAGGGAGGAGACGAGCCAGTCAGGGTGCAGTGTAGCAATGATGAAACATGCAATTTTCCTCTAGTTCTTCAATGCTTCCTCCCCCCACAATCATGATCCCGATTCTATCTTATAAATCCAGCTAGACCAGAGGATGTACACTGGTACAGATAGGAACCGGAAACACAGGGAATCCAGGACCCTCAGGACCCTGAATCCCTCAGGACCAGTGGTGAGAGTGGCAATACTGGGAAGGTGGGGTAGAAAGGGGAACTGATCACAAGGATCTAGATATAACCCCCTCCCTGGGGTCGGACAACAGAAAAGCGGGTGAAGAGAGATGTCAGACAGCGTAAGAGATGACAAGATAAGTTATGAATTATCAATGGTTCATGAGAGGGGAGTGTGAGGGAGGGAGGGGGGAAATGAGGAGCTGTTACCAAGGGCTCAAGTAGAAAACAAATGTTTTGAGAATGATGATGACAACAAATGCACTGATGTGCTTGACACAATGGATGGATGAATGGATTGTGGTAAGAGTTGTCCGAGCCCCCAGTAAAATGATTTTTTAAAAAAGAATGCAACAAGAACTAGAAGCACGTACCAAGGAAGCCCCCAGGCTGCAGCTTTCCACAGGGAGGACATGGCAACAGAGAAAACAGAAGCCTCACCACTGGACCGAGAAGCAACATGGTGATAAATGGAGACAAGACTGAAATTGCCAGAGGTTGTACTTCACTGGACTCACAACCAACGTCCATGGAACACACCGCACAGGGTCAATTTGCCATAAAAGACCACTCCAAGGTGGTAAAAGGCAATAATCAGCACTTTGCGGACTAAGCTGCTCCTGGCCCACGCAATGGCATTTTCAAATGGCTCACGTGCCTGTGAAAGCTGGATAATGAGTAGAGTGCGATGAAGGAAAACGGATGTGTTGGATGATGGTATTGCAGAAAATACTGAAAATACCACGGACGATCAGAAGCTGTCAGAACGTTCCTTATAAGGGAGGGTGGTGAAGTTTATTCGATGTGTTCTGAACACATTATGAAGAGAAACAAGCCCCTGGAGAAGAAGAACATCATGGTGGGTAAGGCAGAGGTCAGTGAACAAAAGGTGATTCAATAAAATGGACTGACCCAGGGAACAACAAGTGATCTAAAATAGATGGCGGGAAGGGTGTAGGATGCCTGGTGGGGCTTGATCAAATGCAATGTAGCCAAGAAGAATTAATGAAAGCCAAATGAAGGTTGGACATGAGAGTGGGACAAGAGGAAAGGAAAGCAAAATAGAAGAAATAACTACGAGGCTCAGGACATTTACAGAGGTCTAAATCCAGGCAGGTACACATGTAAATATATGTGTATATATAACGATAGGAAGTAGATCCATGGACATATATTTATATGTCAAGTTTATGGTAGCAGACGAACATTGGGCTCTACTCAAATACTCCCTCAAAGAAAGAACATTTGTTCTAATAACCTGGCATTCTGTGATGTCCACCTTTCTGACATGATCCTTCTTCCATGTGGGTTTTGTTGCTTCTGAACTAGATAGCCACTTGTTTAGTTTCAAGCCTTCAAGACCCCAGGCACTATATTTTTCATAACCGGGCACCATCAAGGAAGAGACTGGCCAATCAGGGTGCAGTATAGCACCGATGAAACATGCAACATTCCTCTAGTTCTCTAATACTTCCTCCCTTCCCACTATCATGACCCCACTTCTACCTTACAAATCTGGCTAGACCAGAGCATGTACCCTAGTACAGATAGGAGCTGGAAACACAGGGAATCCAGGACAGATAAACCCTTCAGGACCAATAATGAGAGTAATGATACCAAGAAGGTAAGGAATCACAAGGATCTACATATAACCCCCTCCCTGGGGGACAGACAACAGAAAGTGGGTGAAGAGAGACGTCAGACAGTGAGAGACATGACAAAATAAAAATAATTTATAAATTATCAAGGGCTCATGAGGGAGGGAGGGTAGAGGAGGGGGGGGGGAGTGAACTGATATCAAGGGCTCAAGGAGAAAGCAAATGTTTTGAAAATGATGATGGCAGCAAATGTACCAATGTGCTTGACACAAGGGATGGATTGTGATAAGAGTTGTATGAGCTCCCAATAAAATAATTTTAAAAAATAATAAGAGTTACAGGCTCAGAAACCCACAGGGGTAGTTTGACCCTATCCTGAAGGGTTGCAACGAGTCGGAGTTGATGGGGTGGGTGGCAGTGAGTTGAGTTTGAGCTTAATGGCAAGGATGGAGAAGTGTGCTTCCATGTGGACTTAGACCCTTAGAAAGCCTATGGACTATTTATTCTTTGTCCTACAGAGTCCCTATGAGTGGGCATCAAGTTGCCATCCATGGAGGGTGGCAGCCTATAGGCGGCCCATGACTGCCTTTTAAATATAGCCTATGGGTATTGTAACATCGCCTCTGTACAGGGGTCTCTATAGCTTCCTTCTGGTCTTTTTGGTCCATGATGGATTGTTGAGAGGACCGAGCGTACCCATAGACATGTCTGGATCTTCCCTTACACATGCCTCAGGTTCTTGGTTCAACATGAGACTGTTTCAAAGAAGACAAACGGAGACTGGGCCACTTTATTCCCTACAAGAATTTAGAGGTTTCAAGGTTTGCCAAGTCTACGTGGTCTGGGTCTTTTTACACCTTGCCCTCTTGTCTTATTCTCCCTGATTCAAGCCCCGCAGATCTTGAGGCCAGGTTTAGAACTACCTCATCTTTTCAGAAGATGTTCGGTCAAGTCCAAAGATGGTTTGAGATGAGAGGAACTTCAAAAATCCTGCAGATCAACCTTCACCTGACATTGGAAAACTAAGGCCTCAAAGCCGAAGCACTTGGTCTTGATTCCACACCCTCCATTTCCCTAACACACACCCTGACATCCAGCATCTGATCACTCCATCTGTCTGGTCCCAGCCTGGATAAAGGGTTGGGCAATCTCGCACCGTGGAGCAAGTTACAAGATGTCACCAACCTTTTAGCTCCGAGACGATGTTGTTCCTGTCCTATACTAAGCCATACTTCACTTCCTAAAAGCTTGAGGTTCTCCTAAAGGCATTAGAAATATGGAGGGCTGAACCACGGTGGCGTAGTGGTTGTGCGCGGGACTGCGGCCCACTGGGACGGAGGTTCAATTCCAGCAGTGGGGCTGGGCCTCTTACTCACACTATCGGAGAGCAGTGATGCTCTCCCCCCCAAAAAATTTTTTTTTAATTAAAAAATAGAAATATGGAAAGTCGGCTGAGCCCCAGTGGCGTAGTGGTTGTGGGTGGGACTGCGGCCCACTGGGTTGGAGGTTCAATTCCAGCTCCCAGGAGCAAAGGCTGAACCTCCTACTCCCACCACGAGAGGGCAGTGATGCCTAAAAAAAAAAAATATGGAAAGTCGGCTGAGCCCCAGTGGTGTAGTGGTTGTGTGCGGGACTGTGACCCACGGGGTTGATGGTTCAAATCCAGCAGCAGCTCTCCAGGAGCAAGGCTGGGCCTCCTACTCTCACCAGGGCAGTGATGCCACAAAAAAAAAAAAAAGAAATATGGAAAGTCTACATCTGGGTGAACTGAGTTGCCGCTGGGCTGTTATAACTGGATGTCAGTAAAACTGTGCTCCATGACATTTTTTAAAAATTTAAATCCTTTCTTTTTAACAGTTTGCCTGGCATACAAGCCACGTGTCATACAATGTAAACCTCATGCAGTCCCATTCATCAGGATTGTGCAAGCATCACCACCTTCAATCCCAGGACATTTCTTCTTCCTTGCCCTCGCTGTTGTCAGCTCCCCATTTCCCTCCAGCCTCCCCCGTCATGTCCCTTTGACTCTTGATCCAGTTGTTTTCTCTATGGGTTTCCCTAATCTGAGTTTCAGATACAGAAAATCACACAAACTCAAGACAGAGTACAAATGGCCCAACAACAATGGCACAATGAAACAAAGAGAAACCTCAATCAATAACACAACAGAAAATATTAAAAGCTAGATCAATTCTATATTGGGTCATGAGGGAGATCACCGGTGACGTGTCACATTTTGGCCTCATTATAATTACAGTCCCCCCCCCCCCCCCCCCCCCCGCAATGTACTCTGTCTAGTAACAAGGTCTTTCTCTTCTCTGGTTTAAAAGTAAGACGGAATTCACCAGAGGCTCAATCCACATAGGGGACCCTGCAAATGGCTTCTGGGTTTTCTCTGTCACCCACAGCCTTTTGCAAACTGGCTGTTCAGAATTTAAGCTGTTATAACACCATTCCCCTCTCAGGGTTTGGACCTTAGTGTCTACTACTCTCAGATCACACGTGCGAGTGTGTTTCTCCCTTGTGGACTTAGCCAATGTCTCATTTAAATGGTTGCACGTTTTAAGACAAGCTGGGAAGAACCCAGCCACGAGTTTTTCTGATAGCTGGCCACCATCTGCTTTCTTCCCCACAATTCGTTAGAGCCCCCATAACTTCAGGGATCATTTCATGACCACTCTGAAAGAAATCACAGTAGAAGGTTCTGGATGAAGTGGGAGGGAAATGCGGAACAAAAGTCTAAGCCAGGGTTCCTCAAACTTTTCAAACGGAGCCAGTTCACTGTCCCTCAGACCCTTGGAGGGCTGGACTAGAGTCAAAAACAATGAACAAATTTACTGTGGGCCTGGGATGAGTCAGCTGCTAAGCAGGACAGCAGCAGCAAAAACACTGGATAAGTGTCCGGATAAGTGTCCTTGGTGGGCCCCATGTGGCCCGCGGGCCGTAGTTTGAGGTCTAAGCAATAAGAAAGATTCGGAGACTGCTGAGCCCCCAAGACTGTGACCTTTAACTAGTCCTCAGGCCTGTAACTGATTCCACCGCCTGGCATCACCTTCCACTAAGCAATAGCCGGAGCTGTCGGGTGAGCAATTTTACTATCAAGCACCAACAATTGCAGCAGTTGTGTTGACAGGGATCTGCCAGCAGTTCAGGCCAAGATTCAGAAGAGGACATGGATCAAAGGATATCATTGCTGATGTCAGCTGGGCCATGAGTGAAAGCAAAGAATACCAGAAAGATGTCTACTTGTATTTCATTGACTGTGCCCAGGCATTTGACTGCGTGGATCATAACAAACGATGGCCAGTCTTGAGGAGAATGGGAATTGCAGAACACTTCATTCGGTTCATTTGGAACTTCAAAATGGAATGAAAGGCAGTGGTGGGAACAGAAGGAAACACTGTATCTTTTTTTTTTTTGGGGGGGGGGGGGCATCCCTGCTCTCCGGCGGTGGGAGTAGGAGGCCCAGCCCCACTGCTGGAATTGAACCTCCGTCCCAGTGGGCCGCAGTCCCGCGCACAACCACTACGCCACCGGGGCTCAGCCCCCCCTGTATCTTTTAACATCAGGAAAAATGTGTGTCAGGGTTGTAGCCTCTTGCCATACTTATTCAGTCTGTCTGCTGAGATCATCAGAGAAGCTGGATTAAATGAAGATGAGTGGCGCATTGGAGAAAGGCTAATAAATCACCTGAGATATGCAAATGAAACAATCTTGGTCACTGAAAATGGGGAGACCTTGAAGCACTTGCTGATGAAGATCAAGAATTGCAGCCTTCAGTGTGGACTTCAACTCAATGTAAAGAACACCAAAATAATAATAAATAAGTAAAAGACCAAAATCTTCACAACCAGACCAATAGTTAATATCAGGATAGACGGAGAAACGATTGAAGTTGTCACGGATTTCGTCCTTGGATCCACAGTTAATATTCATGGGAGCCTCAGTCAAGCGATCAAAAGATATATTGTATTAGGTGCATCTGCTGCACAAGCCCTCTGCAGAGTACTGAAAAGCAAGGACTGTCACTTCGAGGACTAAGGTGCAAGCCATGATATCTTCCGTTGCCTTGTAGGCATGTGAAAGTCGGACACAGAAGAGGAAGACTGAAGAAGAATTGATGTGTTTGCACTGTGGTTCTGGTAAAAATAATGGAAGTACCACAGACCGCCTAGAGGACAAATAGATGTTTCTTTGAACTACAAAGAAGAGTGCCTTAGAGGCAAGGATAGCGAAACTCTGTCTTGGATATGGTACTTTGGACACGTCAAGAGACCAGTCCTCGGAAGACACCATGCTTGCTAGAGGGGCAGAGGAGGAGGCAAGGGCCTCAAGGAGATGGACTGACCCAGTGGCTGCGAAAATGGCGCCCGGCTCA
>PVJH01036673.1:0-10255 GCA_004026705.1 Nesogale talazaci | reverse complement strand
CTTTAAGGATGGTGGCTTAGAGCCCTGTCACCATGCTGATATGTCCATGGTTCTAGCCTTCTGTAGTTCCGCTGTGTTAACTAGCAGCCTCTGTTTTTCTTTTTCTTTTCCTTTTTTTTTTTAGGCATCACTGCCCTGGTGGTGGGAGTAGGAGGCCCAGCCTTTGCTCCTGGGAGCCAGAATTGAACCTCCATCCCAGTGGGCCGCAGTCCTGCGCACCACCACTACGCCGCCGGGGCTCAGCCCCAGCCTCTGTTTTTATAACTAGGTTTTAGTGGCCTTTGTAATGGCTACATAGACATCACAGACAATATTTGTGATGAAAGGGTTTTATCAAGGAAGTCAGGTTATAATGCAGGCAAGAAGTGCTCAGGACAGTGTTCATCCAGACAGGACAGAGTTTTATATCTGCTAATGGCAGTCCAAAGGGCATCCCTCTCTGCTAGGAATCTCACCCTGAAAGCACCCAGCTCAAGTACTGTAGGTTGGCAAGGCCCGGCTCCTTCCATGAAGAGCCCAGAGGCACCTACTCCACAAGCCAGAGGCTTATTCTGTGGGCTTCGAAGTCAAACACTCTGTTCTGGGCTCTTACTCCTGCTTCTGCTGCTGCTCCCCTGATGTCACAGCTGTCTTCAGGATCCCAGAGGCTCAGAGGACATGATCCCTTCTTGGTTCTTAATGGTCATAAGATCTCCCTCCTGTTTCTCAGAGGACTCATTTGCTATCTGGCAGGATGGCATTCTAGTCACAGTTACTTGCAGGTGCCCATCAGGATCTCCCCCTGCCACCTGCCTTCTTACGAGACCCAGGCAGAGAATGATCACTGAGCGACTTGGCTAGAAGAGGCACATCACAGCATGCACTGCTCCTGCATCCACACCTGACCTGCTGGTGGGGGGTGGGGGACGGAAATGGTGGTGGGGGGGGGTTCGGGTGGAGCAAGAGCCAGGGTCTCCTAGGAGTGAGGAGCCCAAATGGGAGTTGACTTTTGAACTCAATGGTGAGGTTAGAGGAGACACAAGCAAAAGCAGACTCGGGAGGGAGGGACTGGTTACAGAGAAAGTCTGATGGGGAAGATTCACGGTCCAACCCCGAGGAGCCCCAGGCTGTACCCCATGAATGGCCAGGCTTTACGGAGACCTACCCCTCACTGTCGCATTGAAGGGTGGTGGTGGCGGCTGGGGATGGGCTCATCAGTATTGTCCCTCCCTCCCTCCCTCTCGGTGAGATGACCAACAGTCAAAAAGGCTAACTCTTTTCTCTCTAGTGGAAAGACAGCACCCCTCGGTGTTCCCCACGTGGGTGATTTCACAGTCAAATTGGTGTCCTATGCCTTCTAGAGGAGCGGTGGGCAAGCTTTTGAGACAAAAGGGCCCATCCTGTCCCTTCTCACGATTTAAAAATTATTCATGAATCATAAGTGCATTTTTTTTGTTTTTTTTTTGTTTTTTGGGCATCACTGCTCTCCGGTGGTGGGAATAAGAGGCCCAGCCCCACTGCTGGAATTGAACCTCTGTCCCAGTGGGCCGCAGTTCCACGCACAACCACTACGCCACCGGGGCTCAGCCCATAAGTGCATTTTTAAGAAACAATGAAATCACCATTATCTGAATAATGCCCTTGAGTTTTTCAATTTGACTTCTGAGCCGCATGCACGTACCCAAAGAGCTGCCTGAGGTTCGAGAGCCGCAGTTTGCTGATCCCTGTTCGAGACGAAGAGAGAAGGGGTGGGGGTGGGTTCCCCTTCCTAGTGCCTCGACCCTTTCATACAGTTCCTCATGTGGTGGCGACCTCTCAGCCATAAAATTATTTTCATTGCTACTCCGTCGCTGTAATGTGGCTACTGTTATGAATCGGGTGACCCCTGGAGAGGGTTATTTGACAGCCCCAAAGGGTCTCCCTCCCCGCCCCCCAGGTGGAGAACCGCTGCGTTAAAGAACATGGGACGTTGGATTTTCAACCGACCCAAGATGACCACGATTTAGAAGCACGTGGGGAGGGAGAACCAGAGGAGAAAGGTCCAATGAGGGGTGAGTGGCCATTGTGGGTGGCAGTGGACGGTGCCAGGACATCGCACACGGATGTGGAGAAGCATGGAGACGTCCAGAGGTTTCTCCCCACAGAGCTGAAGGCAAGAACCAGCACCTGCTTTGCGCTGGAGGAGGCAGGCGGGTGCTTGGAGCAGTCGGAAGCATGGAGCACAGGGCCTTTCTACACCTTCCTTCATCACGGCGCATTCCTCTGGCTTTGTACATGTCCACAGGGCGAAATGACGATCTAGAATGATCAACACGGAGCCGCCATGAAATTGCCATTCGGTGTCGGCTCTGAGGGGTGGCGAAAGCGGACACGGAGCGGAGCTGGCTTTGGAGGTCGTGAGGGAACATTTGATAAGGGCTCTGACAGGAGGGCAAGCCAGGGCAGTTAGGTGAGGTGAGGGCAGACCCAGAGCGGTGGTCCGAAGCTGGTGAACACGATACAGCGCCAGCAATGATACATTTTCTCACTAGATGGCATGGCCATGGAATCAAGCCATGGCAGGCCCTCTGGGTAGATCATCAATAGAGAAAAAGCAATGGTAAGACTCGCACCACACAACGCATGTCTGCCTAAGAAGCCGGCAACTACTCAGACCAAATGGGACGGGCACAGAAAACCAAACCCAGCCCAGATGATGAGAGACAGGCAAGCCAGAGAGCGGCGCACGCAGGCCCGAGGAGGGAGTTGGCTGATAACAGTCTACATATATTTGAAACTTGTAAGTACAGAAGAGGGAGAGGAATTGCCACCTGGGGACTTTTAATTAAAAATAATCAGATGAAATGGTGACAGGGGAAAAGTTTGACTAAATGGTTTGACGAAAGGCAAGCTGAAGCAGGTCCATGCTCCCCATGAGGCCGTGGCTAGGGACATCCTTATTGTCATTTGTACCAAGGCAGAAAAGCAAACAGCAGAGCGTCTGCGTGCCACTTCTCATCACCCCTAAAGGCACAGAAAGCCTAGGGCAATGGGCACCAATGTTGGAGGGTTAACAGGCAATCTTCTAGAAGAAGCTAAATCATGATGGCCCAGACAGGAGCTCACCCTGGTCCAACGGGGGTCAGCGGGGTCTTTTCCATCTCTATCTGCTATTGGTTGGGGTAGTCACAGTCCTTTGTGCTGAGGGAGACAACGAGGGCTGGGGGAGCTTTTCCATTTTGCTGGCGCTTAGGTGGTGGGGGTGGAAGCTGTTAGGCTAACTAGTCATCGCTAAACAGAAGCGGGCTGTTACCCTGACTGTGGCAGAGACGTGCAGTCTGTTTGGGCAGGGCAACCTTGACCCTAAAACGGACATCCTAATGAATCATGAGCTTGAGGAATAGAAGAACCCGTCAAGGGACACAGGAAGCCTTCCTTAGCTAGGAAGCGCTGCGGAATTCATCCCCACAGCTCAGCAGGTGTGCTCGTGTGAACGGAGGCCAGCTTCTGCCTGCTGTGGATGTGGTTCCTGGCCCAATCCACACCTCGGGGCGAATAAGTTGACATCGCTGGGGGTGGCCCCAGCAGCTGTACTTTCCAAAGCTCGGATTGAGAATGGTTATCTTCAGTGAGGGGACATTTCTGAGGAAGGAAGCTTCATACCAAGGGGTTTCCCATCAACATAGCACATTAAGAACTGGTGGGCTTAAGAGCTGTAAGAGCTCTCCCCCCAAAATGATTGTGAAACAGAACTCATGGGAAATAAAATTTTTTTTTAGTAAAATAAAACAAAAAGGTTCAGGTGAATGCTTTTGAGCCGAATTAAAGACTGTTTAGTTCAGGTAGCAGCTAAGGAGGGGAGATCCCCATTAAGTAGCTCAGGGTGGAGCGATTGGAACATTTCCCTCCCCAAGAGGCTCCCAGACCCACAAGTGTGGCCTTGTCTCACTTGCATCGATGTCTGGGGTAGGCAATGATTTGGGGGTCATCAGTTATTCAGCTTGTGGAAAGGTTGGCCTTATGACAGATGCCGTCATCACGGATTAAATAGTCACCCGAAAAGATAGACTGACAAAAACATCTAATAATCGCCACCAGTGCGTGTCTAGAATTCAGAAGACACTGCCTAAAGAGGACTGCGTGAACTGGACACAAAGAATCATTCCCTGATGGGTACGCCCTGCTGCTAGCATGTGCCCTCGACAGACAGGATGTGACGAGACGGGCCCGTCATCTCTATGGATTTCCTTTCCACACCCTGAGCCACCCCCCGATAGCCACGAGAGAAGCATCAGGTTCACTCTTGGCTGGTGCCGGCTGAAAGCAGAGACGACCACCAGCATGCCTGCCCGGGCATGCGGGACAAACGAGTGATGGGTCACGTGGAGAGAAGTGAAAACTCCAGGAGACGTCTCTGTGCTCATGCAGAGCCTGTACAGAGACCGAGAGACAACTGCTCCACGAGAAGGAGGGAACGCAGCGTGGTTTAAAATCCAGAAAGGGGTGTGCCAGGCTTGTCTCCTTTCTGCATAGCGATCCAATCTGTAGGCTGAGCAAACAGTCCCAGAAGCTGCACTGGTCTAAGGAAGACTACAGCATCAAGAGCGGAGGGAGTCTCCGTAGCAACCTGAGCTAGGCAGAGGACCCATCCTGGCTTGCTAAGAGTGAAGAGGATTAGAAGCAGTTCTTGAGGAAGATGAAAAGATGACAGCCTTCGGTATGGGTTAGGCCTCATAATGGAACCCCAAAGCTTCACAACGGTTCGAATAGACACCATCGTGATAAGAGGAGGAAGCACTGGAAGTTGTCAAAGATCTTCATTTCACTTGGCCCCGTCGCCAAGGCCCACAGAAAGAGAACTCAGAAAATCAAAATGGCTATCCAAGACAGCTTTACAGTGTGGCAAGGCAAACACCGAGATGTGCCTGGCTGCAACTAGAGTATCTGCCTGCGAAAGCTGGACCAAGGACAGAGACTGAAGGAGAAGGGATGCCTCGGAATTGTGGGGTGGGCAGAGAACATGAACTAGCCTACGGAGGCCAGAAGAAGGGCAAATCTCTCAGAAGAAGTTACATGGACTGGAATGCCATGTGACGTTCTTTCGTGGTTCTTTCATCTTTCGATGTTTCCCACATTGATAGGCCTTCAATCCCCTTTCCCCTCTGACGCCAATTGACGTAGACGAGAAAAGGCTGAAAAAGTGCTGGGCTTCAACCATGCTTCTCTGTAGGAGTGAAGAGGATTTGAAGTCTAGACAGTCAGGTTTCTGTGCTTTGATAGAACTTGGTGGTGGACATTTCAAGCACGCCTCAAAAGTCTAAATACCTGGACTGGCATCGTTTCAGACCCGTATCAGGGACCTTGGTGACGATCATCAGCATGCCCGCCAGAACTTGGTGCCCTCCCAGGTGAGGTGTGGCTAGTGTGACCTAGAAATGCCATGGATAACTTCATTCACGTCATGTCTGTTTTCACATCAAGGAACGGTGCAAGCCGAGTGGCTCCAGTGTGGAGGTAGATGGAGCATTGCGAGAGCATGAGGCAGCAAGAGAAGGAGGTAGGCAGGGTTGTAACTCAAACGATTTGTAGAACAGAGTGGCAAACGGGAGAGGCGTTTTCTTATCACCGCGAGGGGATTTAAAAGTGATGTGTGCCTTCATTTCACAGAGCAGAAAAGTCAGGTGAGGCACAGGAACATGATGATCAGAGATAGCCACAGGGTTTTTAGCACTATCTGAGGATGGTGCAGCTCAGGGCTGTGTTTCGACTCTGCCATGCACAGGGATGCTAGCAGGTGGACATGTGGACTTGACCCGACTGCCTCTACCAATGGCTACATGAGTGGAAACCCACTTGCCAGCATCTCATCCGATCACCACCATCCCATCCCATGACTGCCCCCCACCCTGGGAGGGAGGATGGAAATGTGGCCTGGAAGGATCGCCGGTAACTTGGTAAGCGTGGAACTTGTCAAGGAAAAGACAGAGACCCAACCTGGGAACTTGAAAAGTTCTTGAATTTGAATAGTGGTTGCGAGACCATTCTGGGGCTTATTAATGTCCTCTCGTGCCAAACAACTGAGCCGGATCAGAGGAATTCTAAGATTCCAGGTAATAACTTATTGTAAGGAAAGTGCGCCTAAGTAATTATATAGCCAACAGTCCAATTCCGAACCAATGCCAAGGAAGGGATGTATGTGCCTTGGAAGTATCTCTGATTCTGTGTAGCAGAGCAGGGCAGGGCTGAAAGAGCCTGTGGGTCCAAGAACCTGTGCTGGGCCCTCACTCACACAGGCCCAGCTCCGAGTCTGTCGTGGGAATGAGTGTCCTATTGATGTTCCCAATGTGGACAGCCACTCAAACCACTCACTGGGTGGAATAATCACCCCAAAGGGAACAGAGAGGGTACAAGTTATATCAGAAACTGGAACTGAACACAAGAGAGGAAGCATTAACAGGCGTGGTAGAAGAGGTCCTTATCAGAATAAATGAGATGATTAAAGACACGAATTAGACATCGACTGCACTGGTGACAAGAACACCACAGTAAAAGGGGGCCATTACAAGGTTGAGCACAACTCAGAGAGCATCTTTCTCTTGTTGAAAACAGGTGCAAATCCCCCAGTGGCTTGCTAGAGAGCTTAGGTATGATCTTGCCTTGTGGGGCCATTTTAGAATCTATTATTGCCACACCATTGGAAATTATATGTTGTGCTATTAAATAGTGAACATGAATGGATGCTCTTCAGCCATGGCTCATGAGCTTACCTGGCCGCCCTGTGTTCCAAGAGTCAGAGGAACCCAGGGCTGGAGGCACTGGTCCCTGTGCAAGAGTGGTTCATCGTGCAATTAACAACAGCAAAGTCAGCTCTTTCTGACATTTTGTGGTGGGGGGGGGCATGGGGCCAGGGAGACAAAAGTGGAAGTTGAGACTATGTCTTTGAGTAGGACTGTATAATGTTATGGGCTTCCCAAGGACACCCATTCATACAGAGTCTACTGTGGATCTTTTACTGTGCTCAAGCTTTCTGAGATGGATGCCCCTTTCTTCTTACAGGTTCCTGAGAAGTAACATGTCTACTTTTATCACCAGCAAACGAGACGGTATCTTCAATAAGAAGAGGCAAGCAATAAAAAGTGTCTATAAGGAAACTGATTATGGGACTGCCCCTCAGACCCTCCCTTCTCTTCTACCACTGTCCTCATCATCCCCGGTCCTCATAATCACCCTCGGACTGCCTGCAGGGAGTACTCGAGGGACCCCTCCACTCGACTCTCACTCTGGGGAAAAGGGGCCTGCCCTTCCGGGAATCATTTACCCATGTGAATTTCAACCCTGGCTCTTCCGTCTTCTCTCCACTGAAAACCACCATTAATCAAGTGATAACGACTTCTCGGAGGACAGGGAGCGTCCACAAGTCACTTGGAGTTCACATCCAAATGAGATAAACAATTCCCTTCCGCACAGCTCCTAACACTTAACTCTAAGGTCACCCTCGGAGTCGATGTGTTTCATCTGCCACCGGCTGGTTTTTGCATTGCTCTGTCTTGTTTCCCTCCGCTCACTCGGACATTGACATCTTAGTGGTCCTGTACCCCCTCTCTTGGCATCTCCTGGCCCCATGTTACTGCCTGTACACACTCCTGCATGAATACTTTTGAGGAAGATTTGTTTCAGAGGCACGGAAGAGAGCGGAGGGACCCTAGTTTGCAGAAGGAGCCACAGCGGCACAGGGGTCAAGGGCTCCGCTGCCAACCAGAAGGTCGGGGGTTTGCCCCCATCAGCTAGCTGATCTGCAGGAGGCAGAAGTGGGCATCTGCTCCGGTGAAGATGACAGTCTGGGGGCGGTGCTTCTCAACCTTCCTAATGCCGTGACCCTTTCATACAGTTCCTCATGTTGTGGTGACCCCCCCAACCATAAAGTTATTTTCATTGCTACCTCATGACTGTCATTTTGCTACTTCTATGAATCGAGTGACCCCTATGAAAGGGTTATCGACTCCCATAGGGGCTGTGACCCACAGGTTGAGACCTGCTGGTCTAGGGGGCCCTATAGGAAGTTCTAGTCCATCCTACAAGGTACTCAATTGTGAACTGGAGTCAACTTGATGGCCATGGGCTTGGCTTGGTTTTGCCCAGTTTTCAGATGATTTTCCTTTTGTGCCACTGGTTCTTCATAGAAAAAGATGTTTCTTATTCTTATGTCACACCCTCTTCCTTCCTTTCTTTGAAATATAGAATGATTCCTCGGCCATCTCTTTTCTACAATACTGTTCCCTCTCTCGCTGTCTCTACCTTCTAGCATCCTCATCAAGTCTAGCAGTCCCTTTGCCCGAGGACTTCGGCCTTGGGCTTAGCCCTGGACGAGGGTGTGGTGCCTCCCTGAGAAGCTGGAGCACGGGGGACAGGATGCGGTGCTGCCTGGTTTGGAGAGACAACTGTGTGGTCTGACGTGACTCACGTCTCTTGAGTTTTCAGTCCAAGCTATGTAAACCTGGGTGGGGCTATGGCTTCCCATGCCCCACACGGCATACCGGAAGCACCATTCATTTTCCAGAAGTGACAAGTTCAGAAGGGCCAGCACCAACAGCATTCCACCCTGGATCTTATGATGACACGGACACTCCCCTTCTACGGTGACACATCTGTGTCTCGCGCAGCAGACGGAGGTCTGGGACCTCCCTGGCCCCACATGACCCACCGGCCCGAGAGAGACTCACTCTGTGCAGCGGACAGGTTGGAGAAAGCGGCCTTGGTTCGGCCGGCCAGCCACTCCAGGCTTTCGTGCATGTTGGCCAGGGCTTTGAGGTCACTGACGTCACGCAGAATGTCTTGTGGAGGGATCAACTTATCACCCAGGTTCCCAATAAGAACTTCAGACTCCTTGCCGAAGGCTGCCCTGCAAAACACACCAGGAACACAGTTCATGGATGGATGTATGGATTGTGATAAGAGTTGTATGAGCCCCCAATAAAATGGTAAAAATAGGCATACATAGACATACACACACATACATGAAACCCAGGTCACTTGCAGTACAGAGGGGGCCAGGGCGGGGATCTGGCAGCTGCCATCACTATTTTCAACCATGTTGGCTTTCTGCAGCCCCGACCCATTTGCCAGTGTGGCTGACTGCATTTTCTGGCACGTTGCTAGAGGCTCTGTTAACATCTTTGAAAGATCAGTGGAGCCACCTAAGGTAGACGGGGCTCGGCTGAGCTCCCAGACGCAGGGTCGATTAGACTGTGAAAACCCCATGCATTATGGGACTCAGCATTGTCAGGGTTCAGGGGACACCACAGCAGAGGGCAACTTTTCGATCTGTTGGCCTTAGACTGGTCAGCAACGAGCAATATTGGCCTCGGGGTTTGAGTGTGTGCAGAAAAGCTCCTGTGTCTGCTTAGACTTATTTTGGTAGGGGAAGAAAAATCCTGGTAGGGGAGAGAGAGCCTTCTGGAAAGACAGAAGCAGCAACCCAGGGGGCAGACCCTTCAACGGGAGCCGGGGAGGGTAGCCTGGGCAGCAATACTGGGGGGATGCAGCCGGGCCTGAACTCAGTGGGTGTCCTCCTGCCTCGTGTCCTGCTAGGGCGGCTGATGAACAGCTCTCGGTGGAACATGTGTGCGTCGTCGGCAGCCGAGGGCCATAAATCAACCAACCAAGTTAATCCGGCCACGGCGAAAGGGGCCCGGCCTCTTTTAGAGAGCAGTTGGTGGCCGAGATGGATGGCCGGCTCCGCTCCCTCCGTCATTCGTGCACGTGCCCCGGCGGGAGCCCAGGCAATCAGCTCCAGGGCCTGGGGGGCATTCATCATCCAGAAAGAGAAGCCATTAACGAGTCAACGTTGGACTCTGGCCTCGCTGGGAAAATACGAGTGGGAAGGTTTCGCCCGCCCCAGTCCAGCGCCCGCAGCGGGGCTTTCTTCCTGTGGAATATCAAGTTATCTGGGGTGACGGAGGGTGGATGGAGGGGGCCTGACTGGCCACAGGCAACAGCCTCTGCTCCGATGGGGACATGGAGGTGGCCCCGGGCGTGGGGGCATCTGCCTGGTCTCAGTGACATCGGAATGGCGGAGCTGGGGCTGGGGTGGCCTAATCCCCACAGTTCCCTTCCTTTCAAACAAGGACAGAGTTGGAAAGAGATGGAGAAGAGCCCAGGGAGAGAACGGGTATTCTTTCAGGAGAGACCGCCACAGGCAGAAAGCTGATGCTGGCAGAGGGTGTCGGGGCACCTTCCGAGCTTTCTGTGCGTCCCAGGGGTTCCAGAGTCAAGGGGCTAGGCGTGGAAAGGGTGGGGG
>PVJH01036672.1:0-18594 GCA_004026705.1 Nesogale talazaci | reverse complement strand
CATTTCAACTTGAACAGTTTGTTTAATCTGTTTCGGTGTGAGTTGTTTTACTCATAGTGGATAACCTTCTCAGCTGGAGGGGTGATTCTATTGACCAGGGTGGCTCAATGGTCTCTGGAGGCTCAATATCTTCCTCTTCTGGAACATCAGCTCATATGTTCCTATCCCATGTTTCAGGGTCCTAATTCTTTCCAAATGATACTCTTACTTTAATACCAGGCACTGTTCTAGACCTGCAATTCAGCTGACTCTGTAATTCAGCAACTCATATGATGAGACTCTGGATTTGGTTTTCAGCAATGTTTCCTCTATTTCTAGAGGAGAGAAAGCTCTCCTTTGTAGCACATGCAGAAGCTTTTGGGTCTGTTATTTGTCACTTGAGATGTGCTTCTGAGGCTCTAAGATTATCCCCCATCTTAATAATGTTCTCTATTGTAAGGAGGAGCAGCCAATCAGCTTCCCTGCACTTCTTATCCTGACAAAACTGCTGGAAAATATCAAACACATGATCACTGGTTAGCCTATCTTCTAACCGTCACTTCATCTATTAGTGGTGATACCACGGATATTAGCTTTCCTACTCTATATCAGTACTGTTAAGCTTAATGAGGCAGAAGAGCCAATTTGGGAAGCCTATATTATGATCTTGTTTCACTAGAAACACTCTCGGTACCAACTGTGCTAGGCAGGGTTCTCTAGAGAAACAGAATCAGATACACACACATTCATATAGGTGGTTCTGGCTTTGTTTCTCTAGAGAACCCTGTCAAAAAATACAACTATTCATATATGAAGAAACACAACACAAATATTCATATATGGCTATATGGACAACATATAAAACATGAAAGAATATAGCAGGTAATTAATCTTCACAGCAGTACAGAAGGTTCAGTTCAACTCACTTCTGTGAAACATTTAATATACTGAAAGTTCTTCAACTCATGAGAACTGCTGGATCCAAGATCAAGTAAGCAAGCAGCTGAGTCTTCTTTTGAGCTATGAAGGCAGTCCAGCAACAGGCAGCAAATGGCAAGGCGGGTCAAAAACAGTCAGCCATATGACAGGATCTGACAATTCTCAGCTCAAGTGATGTATACAGCAGCAGGATGGCAGAGCAGGTCTTGAAGGAACTTCCAGCTCTAGTGACACTGTCCACAGGTTGTTTGTCCCACAAGTAGTGTAGCTCACAAGTTGTGGCAGAGAACTAGCTGAGGCAGCCAAACACTGGTCCGATTACCAGGAAGCAAGAAAGAGACAGGTGGGGCTTGCTGAGCCATTTATCTCTTTGCCCTCCAATCAAACTTTGACCTTAATAATCCTACAAGTTCCCATTGGTCAGGTTGGCATAATAAACCTACTTGTCACACAAGGTTATACATAGTCTATTATGATCCACACAGTCAAATCACTTTCCATAGTCAATAAAAAAATAAACATATTTTTTCCTGCTTTCAAAGAAGATACACCTGATGTCAATGATGACATCCCTTTGTCCCACATACTTTTCTGAGACCAGCTTGAATTTCAACAATGTGATTTTATAGTTTGAATCCTCTGTTAGGTTTCTTTTCTTAGGAATGGGTATAAATATGGATCTCTCTAAGTAAGGTGACCAGGTGACTGCATTACAGATTTATTGGCATAGACAGTTGAGTTCTTCTAGTGTTTCATAAACTTGTTAAAACATGTTAGTCATATTTTATCAATTCCTGGAGTTTTGTTTTTGTCTAACAGCTGCAGTATAGCTTAGACTTCTTTCTTTATTGAATTTGGTTCTTAACCATATCCTATTACTTAGGATTTCTCTTCTTTTTGGTACTGTGACACTGTATATCCTTTCCATCTTCTTTTTATGCGTCTAAGGCCAGTTAGTATTTTGTCCATAGAATCTATCAATATGACCACTGAAAAATTGCACTTGAATTCTTGAGCTTAAGTTATTCTGAGTGTGTTTTTATCTTTTTGGCTTTTGACTTCTAGGTCTATACGCATTTCTTTTTGATATTTTAATCTCTATTCTTGTGCTTTCCTTGGGAATTCTGCTAAGCTTGTTCACTTCATCATTTCTTCCTTTTGTCTTAGCTACCCTGTGATTAAAAGGAAATTTTAGAATCTTGTTTGCTGGTCTAGTATGTGGTGGTCATGTGCTTATGTCAATTTCATGATTGAGATGTGGGGGATGGGGAGTCTAGCCTGTTAATCTGGAGATAGTCATTGAGTAGCCAATGAGGGCTCTATGTGGGCATGGCTTTCTCCTGAGACTTCTGGGAAATCTCATGGTATTTCCCTCCTGGAGATGAGAAGTCATGTCCCCAGTTGTTCAGAGTCAGTCCCCCAGATGACAAACTATGGACAAGACAAGATGGCAGTGTCCCAGGAGCTGGAGGAGCCAGAGGAAAAGCCACATGGCTTTACCCTGATGAAACCAGACTTCTGAAGCTGGAGAAGCCATGTGAGGATCCGTGCCAGCAGTGAGTTGCTTCTACCACCACTGGATGCTGTTGATGAACCCTGAACCCTGGAAGCGAGGTGTCATGAGGAGGCCCCTGCCAGCACAGGGATTCTGCACCCACTGATCTGTGACTTCATTAGTTGAAGGAGATTTTATTGACTGATATTGGGTGCCAATATTGGATTTATGACTTTGAGCTGGACTGAGTTATGATGCTTTCTCTATGTTCTACTGCTTTTCTATATAAATCTTACCCTTTTATCCATATGTGTTTCTACGAGTTTGTTTCTGTAGTCTAGCTGGACTAACACATAGCATGTTTTGTTTTGTTTCCATTCAGCCAGCATCTGCATTTTGAGTGGAACATATAATTATTTATATTCACTGAAATTTCCAATAACCAAAACTGCCATTTTCCTTTTTGCTTCTTAAACTTTCTTTGAATGTTTAACGTTTCCAATTCCACCATTCACCTGTGAGTCTACTCTTCTTTTGTAGCTGGCATGTTGCTGTGGTGCTGAAAGTTAGGCCATGAATGCATATCACCTTTTCACCAGGACATGTCAAAAATGACACCATAATAAGTGGGGAATAGTTTGCAATGATTTTCATTAAATTGCGTTCTCAATCAACATCTATGTAAATAAGAGTCAATAAGTTAAATGATATTTAGAAGTGAACAAATATATTGCAAACCACTTTAATTTTAGTATGAAGATTCACCGGACTAAACACGTGTTATTTTCAATCCCTTTATGTGCATGAAGATGTACAGTGAGTGAAGAAGACAGGGTAATTTAATACTTTTGAATTAGGGTGTTGGAAAAGCAAACTAAAAATACAATGGATTGCCAGAATAGTAAAAAATCCTGACTTTGGGGTAATGTACTCAGAATGCTTCTTGGAAGTAAGATGGTTATACTTAATCTCATGCATTTTGTTCATTTGATCAAGGCAGAACATTCCTTCGAATTGGAAAACATGATTGGTAAAGTACAAGGTAAAAATAAAAGAAGACCTTTTGGCCCCAATCTTAGCTACATGAATAGCAGTCCTTCTCCCTCAAATAATTTACTTTAAATGACAGCACTGAAACTGCAGCTCAGGGAGAGGGACATGTCTGATTAGATCATAGAGGAGAAAATGAAGGGGCACGAAGAGAGAATGGAGTTCACCTGGCCCACCAAGACTTGAGAACAATATCCCCACTCAGGACAGCCAACACACTGAGAGAACCAGATGGTCAGCCCCACTATGAGACACATCGTGCCTTGCTGACCCATGACCCTACAGGAACAACACTGGAGAAACAGTGTCCAATTGCACTTGGTCTGACCCCACCACACTGAGGCAAAACACTAAGGATGTGCAGCAGAGCATTGTAGGGGAGCAGAAGCTGTAGGTCCCAAGAGAGTGCTAAGGACAGACTTTGGGGTCAGGGCATGGAACCCCATCAGACTGGATGGGAGGACACTCCTAGAGGTCAAGAAACAAACCTAATCTACTTGCAGGCTTTTATTTCTTATTATTATATTTTACTAATTTATTTATTTTCTGAACTTTTTTCTTGTTGTTTTCATTTTTTGGTTCATCATGCTATGTCTTTTTTGTGTGTGCATGTTATTTTCTCTGCAGATATATCTAGATAAGCTAGGTTGGATGATCAGTCTGGAGGGAAAAACAATGGGACTGATGGTTACAAGGAGATATAGGAGAGAGAGGATTGGGAGAAAGGAGGTGGTATGGACCAATCCAGGCACAAGGGAACAAGTGATCCAAAATCAGTGGCAAGGAGGATGTCAGAGACCTAGTAGGAATTAACCAAGGGCAAGGTAACCAAGAGAAATTACTGAAACCCAAATGAAGACTGAGCACGATAGTGAGACAAGAGGAAAGTAAAAGGAAATAGAGGAAAGAACTAGGAGAGAAATATAAGGTTCCAACTATTGGCATGCATATAGGTAAATGTATTTATATATGGTGATAGGGAAATAGATCTATGCACATATATGTATAGGGTTAGTATTAAAATAGCAGATGGACATTGGGTCTCCATTCAAGTACTTCCTCAATACAAGGACACTGTTCTATTAAACTAGCATCCAATGATGCTCACCTTTCCAACATGATCACTGAAGACAAATGTCTTAATAAGTAAATGTGGTGAAGAAAGCTGATGGTGCCCAGCTATCAAAAGATATACCATCTGGGGTCTTAAAGACTTGAAGGTAAACAAGCAGCCATCTAGCTGAGAAGCAACAAAGCCCACATGGAAGAGCACACCCGCCTGTGTAACCATTAGTTGTGGAAGGGATCAAAGAACTAAAAATTATATCATTGTAAATGAGGGGGAGTATAGGTTGGGGACCCAAAGTCCCACTGTAGGTAACAGACATTCCTTTACAGAAGGGTCGTGGGGAGGAGATGAACCAGTCAGGGTTTAGTACAGGAATCATGAAACATGCAACTTTCCTCTAGTTCTTTAATGCTTCCTCCTCCCCACTTTTATGATCTCAATTCTACCTTACAAATCCGGCAAGACAAGAAGATGTACACTGGTACAGATAGGAATTGGAACCATAGGGAATCCAAGACAGATGATCTGTTCAGAGTGATACCGGGAGAGAACCAATTATAGGGATCTACATACAATCTCTTCCGTCAGGTAAGGAGAACAGGGAAGTGGGTAGAGGGAAACATCAGGCAGTGTAGGATAGGACAAAGTAATAATAATGTCTAAATTATAAAGGGTTTATGAGGGGGAGTGGGGAGGGAGAGGAAAATGAGGAGCTGATATCAAGGGCTTAAATAGGAAGCATACATTTTTAGAACAGAGAAGGCAACAAATGTACAAATGTGCTTTACACACAATGAACTTATGTATGGGTTGCGATAAGTGTTTTATGTGTCCCCAATGACATGTTAAAAAACTAGCCATAGAACGAAACTAAGTTTTATTCATTAAAAAAAGACCTTTATGAAGATTGGTTGACACAATGAGTGTCACAATGTGTGTAATATAGTATGGGTTATGAAAATATCATAGAGCAATGCAATATTTTTTTCATTCTATTGTATTGAGTTTTGCTATGAGTAATAACTGCCTATATATCCAAGCTAAACTTTAACCAAGTTAAAAACAACTCCCTGCTACTGTGTGTATTTTGTAGTAACTAGTTTTATTACATTCTCCTTTTATTTATTTATATATTAACTTAGAAGTTATAATGAATGTTACATTTATGGCATCCTAATTTGGATTCATAACAACTTAACCTCAGTAACATTTGAAAATGGATGTTTTTCTCTTTCATTTTGTGGTTGTCATTACTGGTTATATATTATATTCCATGTGCTCTATTACATAAGTTCACCTTTGATATTTATACATTTGTTATTAAAAATAAATGAGGAGCTAATACCAAAGTTTTAAGTAGATAGAAATGTTTTGAGAATGATAGTTACAACAAATGTACAAATGTGCTTGGCATGGATTATGGATGCATACATGGATTATGATAAGAACTGCATGAGTCCCCAATACAAAGATTAAAAAAATACACATGAAGGACCACGTTTGGAGTCATCTAGTCCATACAACCAACTTTCATGAAGTTTATTCTATGTATGGTTTTGAATTACTTTCTTGTGTTTTCTCTCTTTCATCTGAGGAAATGCCTTTAGAAAGGTTTTGTGTGTGTGTCTTTGTGTGTGTGTGTGTGTGTGCATGTAATCAGTCTGATAGATATGAACTCTCAATGCTTCTGCTTCTCCAGAAATGTTTTAACTTCCACCTCATTCCTGAAGGGCAGTTTGCTTCCTTGGAGCAGTTTCTTTTTTGACATTCCCCACCACCAACTCAATTTAAATATATTTAAATTTAAATATATTTAAATTTAAATTTAAATATATCATTCTATTGCCTTCTAGAGTAATCACAATTCAACCTTATGGATAGGGACACTTTATATGACCGTTTGTCATATGACCGTTAGTTTCTCTATTGATACTTTTGATACTTTCAATATTCTCTCTTAATCTTTAAATTTTGTTGGTATGATTTTTTTCTTTTCTTTTCCCACATTAAACCTTAACTTGAGAGAATTTATGGGCCTTACCTAATGCTTCCTTTCACTTTCCTTATGTTCCTTCACCCTCCATGTTTTAATTCAGCGTTGAGAAATTCAGATGGCATTTTAACTTCCATTGTCTCCTAAATTAAAGAAATACACAGTGATCTTTTAGTTCAGCAAATGAAACACCCACTCACGAATGGTATCAAGCTCAATTTCTGTGTTCTACCAGGTGCACAGGTTCTCTCTTCCTCTTCTATAAGCCTTTTATTAAAGTGATGAGTTCACAACTTTTAATATATTCAAAAGTATTGAAAAAGAAAAACAAAGAACCATTTGATAATAAATGTGCAGGTTTCTTTCAAGACTTACAATTCTAAACCAGAGGTCTATTTGCTTATTTTTAAGTCAGCACCAGGCTGTTTCGATCAGTTTGACTCTTTAGAATGCTTTACAATCAGGAAGTCTGAGTCCTGATTTGTTTTTCTTTCATTGCTTCATCGCTTTGGGATTTCTCGCCATATGAAGTTGAGGAGTTCTGTAAAGGTGGCTGTTGGAATTTTGATCAGCTTATAGATTTAGGCAGCATTGCCAACTGAAAAATATTTAGTCTTTCAATCCATGTAATACACAACTTTTGAATTAAGTCTTCTTTAATTTCACTCCTCAGTGTTTTACAGTTTATAATTTGTTTTTCACATCCCTGGTTAATTTATCCACAGGTATCTTATTCTCTTAGAGGCTATTACAAAAGGAACTGTCTCTGTAATTTCTGAATTCTCTTTGCAGTGTGTAAAAATCTAACTGATTTTTTGTTGACTTTGTACCCTGCCACTTTGCTGAATCCCTCTATTAGCTCGATATGTAGTCTTTTGGCCTCTTCAACTTTACCTATATATGAGGTCATATAATCCATGAAATAGATAAAATTTTACTCATTTTCCAACCTGAAAAGATAGCTTTCCTTTCCTTTTCCTGTCTTTCTGTTCTGTCCAGATCTCTGAATATAATATTAAACAGAAAGGATGAGAGTGGGCACCCTTCTCTTGTTTCTGATTTCAAAAGAAAGTGCTGCTTTTCTCCATTAAATGTAATGTAGGCTCTAAGTTGTTTATTTATGTCCAGAATCATATTGAAGAATTTGCCTTCTATTCCAATTGTCTTTAAGGTTTTCATTAAGAGTGTGGAAAATAATCAAATGATTTTTTGTCTGTTGCTTTTAATGAGAATAAAGATATTCTATATACTTGCCTTCTTAAATTGAACAGCATTAAGTGGTGTTAAACTATCACATGGAGCTAAATGCTTGGATATTGACACTACCAGTCTTCAAAATCCTGATATCAATTTATTCTTATTTGTAAAGGTAGAACACGTAAATGATGCATTGTTCTCCAACTTCCTAAACAATGTCATAGGACTGGTTTACCATCAACTACTTTAGTCTTTCAAGACGCTATAGTTGGAATTCCTCTTAGTTGAGCAGCTGCCCCATCAATCATTTTAGCATGTGCATCATTGATCAAAACTGAGTCAAAGGGTAGAAAACTATATCTAATTCTGGTCACAGAGTATCCATCTAAAAATAGTATTGAAGTCACTAAGGATAAAAGGGAAATGGACATTAAAACAGGCCTTTAGTAGGTTTGATCCTACTTCATATCCTTCCCTGTTCAGAGATTTAAACAGAAGCAACCGTTAATACTATTTTCTGGAAAGTGATGAAATCCTTAAGAGAAACATCTGCAAGCCTTTATCTCTGCAAAAGCCATCACTCAGAAGAGAAAGCTTCAGCACTAGGTATTAACCTTGTGAAGCTTCTTTCTTTTCTCTTTATTTCTGAGCTGACATTTAGCCGAAGCATGGACACATTTTTCTCTGGGTAAAACAATGAAGAACTGGTAGGCTGTAGACAGAATTGCATAAAATCTTGAAGTGATTATCAAAAGCTGCAGACATCTTGTATTGGCTGGGCCATGATCTCCTTAAGAGACACACCTCCTAGCTTTACTAGCATTATTGTAGGATTCCTTCTGCAGCGAGCCATGAAATCTCCAAAGAGGAGAGATTGCAGTAGTGAGATGCAGCAAACTTAAGAGTCAACAGTTACTAGATGTAGGAGGGACTGGCACACTCAGTACAGAGACGGAAGGAAATCTCCATAGCTGGTAGAGTCCTGGCTGTGGGAGCGGACTCCATAAAAGGTGCCCATGTATGAGTTCACAAGACTCTTACTCATAAATTCTCAGTAGTAACCAAAAGAGAAGGAGGCAGGTGAAATGGACACACTCCTATGAGAGGTGTCTTATTGACTACAAGGACCCGTGCTATCAGGAACACAGAGGGCAGAGTGTGGTTTGTGGGAGTGGACTCCAGGAGGTCTTCTACCACAATAACCAGCAGCTTGCCAGTCTGTGCTGTGTGGAAGGGGCTGTCACCCTCCCAGTGACCTAACAGGCAGTCTGAGTTGCTGATAGTAGAGTTGTGGACCGGGGTCTGCCTCTTTAGATCATCAGGACAGATGAAGCTTGGAAAGCAGATTGTTTTACTGCAGCAAGCTTTGGCTTGCATGGCTCAGTGAAGGAACTGGGATGATGGGAAAAGCAATTTCCTCGCCTTTGCAACTCATCATTTTCTTGATGACTTTTGCCAGTCTGCAGTTTTCTGCTATTGTCTTTTGATGGCTGATTCAGAATTCGTAAAGGCCTGCTACCACATTTTGGTAATACTTCTAAATATACTTGTGAGGGATGTTTGGAATGCTAACAAACTTATTTCACTGTCTATACACAATTTTCCTTGATTCCCAAAACAAATTTTGATGCCATTTTTCAGAGATTGACTGGTTCTACAATACATGCAGTGAGATTTCTCTATTAAAGGTGATACTGGTTTCATAAGAAAATAAAGACTTATAAGTATTATTGGAAATTACAAATTATTATTTATCCTGCTTATATTCCTCTGAATCTTGTTTATTTTGTAAATTTTTTCAAGATGTGATGCTATATAACTTTTATTTTCTACTTCTATCCATACTTTATTTTTGTCATATTCCCTCATGCATTGCTATAAAATAATCTTATTCTTTCATAACACTTGTAATATAGTCTATTTTAAAAATACTTGCTATTCTAATACTGGTCTCTATCAGATTTTTATGCCATATATAAGGATGTTCTACTTTCCACAATACCACAAATTTGAAATTTCCATATCCTCAGTATGTAAAAATGGTCTTACAGCTTAAAATATTTTACTAAGCCTTGATATTTATTATGAATTTTTTCTATAATTCAGCAATCTTAAAGGCAATCAACATGCAGCCTGATAATTATTTTTATACAGGTAACTTGTATTTTATACAAGTAACTTGATGTGTTTAGCCATATTTCAGGGTTTCTCAATATTTGAGCAGTACTGAAAGGAAAAATGTCCCACAGGATAGATATTTTGCAGTAATCAGTTCGCCCAGTAGACAAGCCTTCAGAAAGTCATTCTGAGTTAGTTCACCTACTCACATGACTTTTTTTGTGAAAGCAGTTTTACCAAAACCTTAATTTTTGTGGTGGCCGATTTAAGAAAATGTGCAGCTCTTAAATTTTGTTTCTTCCTTGGAAAAAATGTTGCAGAAACTGTTGTCATGTCGAATACAACTTATAAGAATAGCCCTATGGGGAAAAAACCCTCAAATGTGTGAGTGTTTTTTTTTCCATTTCTAAAAAGCTGAAATATTGATTGATGATAAACTTCATTTTGGACTTCCATCACCTTCCTGAAGAGATGAAAATGTTGGAATTCATTGCACCAGGACAGACTGGTGCAGATTTCTATGTAGAGGTTCTGAAAAGATTATATAAAGTATGGGACAAAAAAGACCTGATTTGTAGTGGACTTGTAATGCCACCACTACAATGCACCTGTTCATGCAACCATCTCCATGTGCCAGTTTTGGACAGAAAGAAGAATGCTTCTCTTGCCCCAGACATGCTACTCACTAGCTTAGCTCCATGTGACTTCTTTTTTGTTTTTACTGTGAATGAAGAGGGAAATGACAGGACAGCAATTTGAAGATGTAGACGAGGTGAAGAAAAAAATGAGGGAGGTGCCAT
This sequence comes from Nesogale talazaci, assembly GCA_004026705.1. Lineage (NCBI taxonomy): Eukaryota > Metazoa > Chordata > Mammalia > Afrosoricida > Tenrecidae > Nesogale > Nesogale talazaci. The sequence continues at coordinate 7,954 of PVJH01036672.1, read as the reverse complement.
CAGCCATCCAAACAGATGAGTTTAAAAAATGTTTCCATGAATGGAATAATAGATTTGGTAAACATATCATGTGTTATGGATAGTACTTTTAAGGTTATATGTTGTTTTCTAACATAGATATTGTGTTAGTCAGGGTAGACTAGAGAAAAATACATAGACTCGCATATGGATATAAGGGAATGGTTTATATGCAAAAGGAATGGAACACTGCGAAAGCATCCCAACCCAGTCCAGTTCAAAGTCACAAGTCCAGTATCAGCCCACATGCTTGATACCAGTCTATAACGTCTCCTTCTGACTCCTGAAGTCACAGACCAATGGGTGCAGAGTCCCAGTGCTGGCAGGGTCTCCCCATGGCTCCTCCCTTCTAGGGTTCAGGGTTCATCAACAGCACCCAGTGGTGGCAGAAGCAACTCATCGCTGGTAGGGGTCCCCTCAAGGCTTCTCTAGCTTCAGAGGTCTGGTTCCATCAGGACAAGGCCATGTGGCTTCTCCTTTGGCTCCTGCAGCAGTTTGGACTCTGCCATCTTGTCTTGTCTGTAATTCCTTGTCTCTGAGACTAACTCCCAACAACTAGGGAGATAGCTTCTCATCTCCATGAGGGTAATATCATTAGATTTCCCAGAAGTCTCAGGAGAAAGCCATGCCCACATAGAGGCCTCATTGGCTACTCAATGGCTATCTCCAGATTAACAGGCTAGATTCCACTCCCACATCTCAATCATGAAACTAACATAAGCACATAACTGTCACAAATATAAATACAGAGCTTTGAAAAATAGAGCCCTGCTTATTTATATGTATAGAGCTAAATGTTTTTCATTGATGCACCTAGGTCTGTATGTAATTATAGAGATTTATATTAAGTTATATAGATTGTATTTTGAACTCCTGCATAGCTTATGATAATCATTTTCACAGCATGGTAGTCTAACACATCTGTATTATATATTTTGCATTATGTTGTTGGATGAGATGTTCTATGTTTGTTTGCAAACTTAGATTTTTTTTCTATTTGCGTGTTTTTCAGTTATGGATGATTCTTTTTCAACTGTGAACCTTAGGTAAGACATAGCAAGAGTGAATTTCCACAAAGCTACCTAGAACACATTGTACACTGAACCTATGTCTAAAGGAATGACAATGAAAATATCAGCAGTTTTGAAGCTCTAATTTTAATTTACTCTTAATGGTTATTAGTGATGATTGAGAATATGGATGTGGGTGAGGCTGCAAGTACCACTGGTGACCGATACTTTGAGAAAGCAATGTGCTAAAGATAAAAGAAGGCATGTAAAAATAGACATATGAAAACTGAAGAGGCTATTCAGGGAGCATAAGGAAAAAAATGGTGTAGGGGTGAGAAGTGAAACAAGAAATGAACAAATAGCTGAGCTCCAGTGCAGTAACCTGTGTTTTAACAAGCAACATTTCTTACAATTATTTATTTGTTGAATTATTCTTAAACTTCTAAAGGAGTTGCTTAAAAGTAAATATATATTGGACCCTCAATTTACTAAAGAAATGATGACTTCTCTTCTAATCTCTAGATGATGCCTTCACCTGCATCTACTGAAAGTTTCCCAAATTTATTTGCTCTATATAGTTTACTCTCAAAATTAAAAAAATAAAAGAAAGTACTCATCACCCCTTGTCACTGGCATTTTTTTTTGTATTATAGACTCACAGTCCCAGATAAAATGTAGGTATGTGCTTTTCTAGAGCCCCCCAGGAAAGAGTTACTTCCTCTTCTCTTCTGAGTTTGACAACTGTTGGCAATGGCCACACAGAACTCACCTACAAAATTCACAATTCCTGGGATTATTAGATAGTTGTCATAAGTCCAGATCAATTAACAGTAAGGATACAATAATAGACCTATTGCAACATCTCTTCTCAGCTAGCAGAGAAGTGCCTTTTTGGTCTTCTGACTCTAAACCCATAATCCTTTGACTTCTTCCCCTGTGGGCCAGTAAAGTCTATTCATTGTTCTACCTCACAGTCTCACAGTCTCTGTGTTGTTCCCTGCTTTGCCAGGCTCCTCTTGCCTCAACCAATGGTCTCAATTGTTAAATAATATTGCTGAATGATTAGGTACACAATTAGTGCCTTCATTTCACTTATACTCACCTGATCTTGAAATAGGCAAAATTGTATTTCTACAACATATCAACAGAGAAAATATGCAGAGAACCCAGGAGAGATTTAACAGTTCTATAGTTATTTTGCTTAATGTTAAGCTATTATGGTAATCTCTATATATTGTCTTATAGTATCATGCAAAAAATTCCTTTTCTGAACCCAGGTTTCATTCTCATAGTCAAATAAAATTAGAAAGGCATACATAAATAGAAAGATTCCATTAATATTTAGCCAATTCTGCTTCCATTCGGGCATGTATAAAATAAGCTTTCATACTCTGTTTTACTCATTTCTTTTCTAACACCAATAAGTTCTAATTTGTTTGTTACTTTTTGAATAGCAAACTCCTGGTACATATACATTTTAAGAAATAATCTAGGTTTTGCAAACATTACTTATGTACCTAGTATTCTTACTTAGCATATCTATTATTGAGAAACTTGTATGAGCCAAACTTGTATTAATAATTATATTGTCTTTAAAAAGGAAGCATATGAAATCATAGAAAATGGAATCAATCACTGTAATTGAATTAAATCAATACTTTCAATGATGTTTCATGATCAATTTTTGTCTCTGTTTGTAAACCATGATTTGGGTGCATAGGTCTAATCCAAAAGATTGCATTTATGTTTTTATGATCTGTCCCATTTCTTCAGCAATCTTTGAAGAGCTTGTTTTACCTCTTTGTTCCTCAGCGTATAGATTAGTGGGTTTAAAAACGGTGTAACCACAGTATAGAAAAAAGTGAGGAATTTTGCATTATTAGAAGCAAAGTTGCTTTTAGGGTCTGTGTAAACCATTGCCACTGTTCCATAGAACATGAAGACAACCAGGAGATGAGAAGAACAGGTAGCAATGGCTTTTTGCCTCCCCTCTTCAGACTTGATTTTCCCCACAGCTTGAGCTATGTAGCCATACGAAGTGAGGATCAAGCTCACAGGCAGGATGGTGAAGAGGACAGCAGAGATGGTCATCTGCCACTCATTGAAGGATGTCTCTTCACAAGCAAGGCGTATGAGAGCAGGCACCTCACAGAGAAAATCATCAATACGATGGTGGGCACAGAAGGACAGCTGGAGTGTGAGGGGAGATTGAATCAGAGATTCCACCAGTCCAGAAAGCCAAGCCATAAGGGCAAACTTCCAACAGACTGAAGGGTTCATGACGATTGTGTAACGCAGTGGCTTACAGACGGCAACATAGCGGTCATAGGCCATCACCACTAGGAGGACACCTTCTGTGGCACCAAGACAGAGAAAAACACAGAGTTGGATGACGCATCCTGTGTAAGTGATGGTCTTCTTGGGGCCCCATAAATTGACCAACATCTGGGGCAGCGTGGTGGTGGTGAAGCAGAGCTCTAGGAAGGAAAGATGGCTAAGAAAGAAGTACATGGGAGTGTAGAGGTGAGCGTCTACACAGGACAGCACAATGATAGTCACGTTGCCAAAGAGAATCATGACGTAGAAGATTGCCACAATCCAGAAGAGAATGTTTTCCAACTGGGGCCATGCAGAGAAGCCTAGCAGGATGAAGCCCACTGGGAAACTTGTGTTGGTTGCTGCTGGCATTTTGTGTTGGCATTAAAAGTATTGTGAGTAGAACTTTGTAGATTGAATTTGGAGAAAATCCACTCCTGCCATTTATTCAGAGAATAAAAATAATATCAGTTTACAGAGAATTTTTTTGAGAAACAATTGTAAATTATTTAATATACTAGAAAAACTGAATACTTACATCATCAGTGTTTTATGACTAGCATGCTGTCTCTAATGCTCATGTGATTTCTAGGCTTTTATTATATACATTACTAATCTTTCTGACTTTTATGATGTTGAAATGCTGGCTGCATCTATTTTTTTAATTTTATTGGGGGCTCTTACAGCTACTACAACATTCAGTACATCATTTGTTCAAGCACATTTGCACACATGTTTCCACATATATTTCCCAACATTTTCCATTTGAGCCCTTAATACAAGCTCCTCTTTAAAAAAAGCAAAAACAAACAAACAAAAAAAACTCCTCCCCTTTCCCCTCCCCCCCTTTTTTTAATGAATCATTTTATTGGGGGGCCCCTACAACTCCCATCACAATCCCTAACAACATCAGTTGTGTGCAGGCCACTTTTACACACCCATTGTCATCATCACTCTCAAAACATTCTCCCTCCCTCCAGGCCCCCATTATCAGCTCCCTATATTACCCTTCCTCTCCCCCTTCCCCTTAAACCCTTAGTAATTTACATATTATTTTTTCATCCTGTACACTGTACAGTGTGTCCCAACACTCACTCCCCTGTTGTCCGTGCCCCAGAGAGGAGGCTACATGTAGATCCTTAAAGTTGGTTCTCCCTTTCTATTCCTCCATCCCTCCACCCTCCTGGTATTACCACTCCTATTACTAGTCTTGATGGATCATCTATCCTGTTTCTTATGTTTCCAACTTCACTGTTCATCTCCTGGTCTAGCTGGATTTATGTGGTAGAATTGGGGTCATGATGGTGGGTGGGAGGCAGCATGGGAACTAGAGAAAGATTGCATATTTCATAGCTCCTACCCTGTATCTTAACTGATTCATCTCCTCCTTGTACAGAGAATTTTTAAGGCACGGAATATGCAAAATTCTCTTACATTAAGACAATAGCATGCGATTTATATAAATATATATTTTTGCTTTGTTTTTGAGAACATTTGGAAGATATTTTTGCTTGCAATTCATATTAAATTTGTAATCATAACATTACTTGCGTATATTCTCATGACTTTTCTATTATTGATATATTCTTTTAGTTCAATGTGTCATAACTAAACTTCTTGGAAAGAAGTGTTGAGCATTAAGATTTATCTTTCAAATAAGGTGTCTGGAAATATAATGAAATATCATGTTGCATTGCTTTGCAATGATAATAGTAATGTATAAAATGAAGATTATCCCACATTCAGGCCTTTCTGCTTTCATCAGTCAGCATCCCAGACTCTGTATAGCGAGTCTATGAGACACTTCCCAAGGGGCAAAGCACGCAACAGAAATCTCCCATGTCACTTCTATTACTCGCAAAATGCTCATAACAATTCTCACCTCAGAGTTTACATAAATATGATAACAAAAATAATTTTTCTTGGTGCCTTGTGGTTATTTTTAGACCTATTACTGGCATATTTTTAGGATCTGACTTAGAGAATTTCATTGAATTCACTACAATAAATCTGGTTTCTTATATATGGTGCTCCACTATGTTTTCCACTTTGAAGTTTTATAAATTTATTAATTTATCATCGTGGTTTTAAACATGAAGACCCAAACCTATAAATCATAGGATAAAACATAACAGGTAAGATATAGACATAGCTAGAGATAAATATAAATTAAGGAACTTCCATGAGAAGATGCATGTGGACCCATGGGGGCTAGTTGTTTTACTTTGAACTGCCAATCATCCCGTCAGTGGTTAGATCCACCAGGCACTCTACGTAGTCTTTAAAAAATTTAAAGGGTTTAAATTCTAAAACAGAAGTTCATCTCTGTCTCATAGGGCCACTATGAGATAGAATTTATTAAATAATAATTAGCAGGCATTTCTCTCTGATATGACATGACAAGCTGTGGAATATATATTAGGAGCACACTTTGAATGCTACACAGCTTGAGAAGAATGAAAGCAACTTTCATAAATATTCTAATCCAAATCTCTGTTCAAAGTATGCTGTAAACATTCAAGAAAACTATTTAATATATCAAAGTCAATAGATAATTCATGCTATATGATTCACAAGTGAGATTGACTCAAAATTTCGTTGCAAAAAATTTCTAACATTTCTTTTAAGAGTTTCAGTGAACAAGTGCAGAAGGTGTGCCATCTTAAAACTGGGACATTAGATTTTGGTAAACATGTCTGAGATCTAACAGACACCTTTTGGATTTTAGAATATTTGAATCTCTATTTATTGTAGCAAATTAATCACCAGTAATTTCATTATATCTCATAAAGACACCATGATTGAACAGAACTTCTTCTTTGGGCTTTAGTGGCTGTAAATCCTTATGAAAGTCGAATGTTTCAACTTATTTTTCTCTGGAAGTGGACGTGAATAGCTTAACTTGGGGTTAGCAGTCAACCACATAACCCACTACTCCATTGAAACTTTTTTTTTTTTTGCTGTAGCTCTTACTTCTGTACCCCTTTTAATTTAGCAAATTAGAACTTATCGATATTCATTTCCTAATAAGGTGAACTGAAGCTTTGGGAAAATTCCAAGTTCATGGGATTTGTACTGTTCAAATAAAACTTTGGATCAAATGACACCATGTGAAGTATAACAACATACATATTTAGTACAGCATAATCAACTTTAAATGAAGTCAGATGTCTTTCCTCTATCTCAAACTAGATAACACTACATTAAGCTATCCTGATTCTTTTTCCCTCACGAGACCAGAATAAGGAGTGTTTCAAAGCATAGCTCAAACACTAGAGCTGAGAGAAGAAAACTGTTGTTACCCTCGAAATTACTGAGTCAAATATGCTCCAAAACACGTATAACACTAAAGGAAACAAAATGTGTGTCATCTTATGCACAATGCAGTTGTTGTTATGGGACTTCAAGTTGATTCTGACCCACAGAGCGTGTCTCTGAGAGAGTAGAACTACCACTTGCAGATTCCTGGGCTATAATATTTTGGGTGGCAGGTCTTTTCTCTTAGAAGAAAGCTGGTGTGTTTGAACCTCCAGGCTTTGGTGAACAGTTAAATGCTTAACCCTGGACTAAGAGGGATCTTTAAGATATACTTCCTCAAACTCACAGTCCTCAAGCCAAGTTTGACTTAGAGCGACCCCAGAGGACAGAGTAAAACTGCCTCTGTGGTTTTGTGAGAAACGTGAACCCTTCAGGAGTAGAAGGCATTATCTTTCTTCTGGGGAAGGTCTGTTGGTTTCAAACCGCCAACCTTACAGTTAACAGCCCAATGTCTAACCACAGTATTCCAGTGTCAGCTTTTTAGTATACTGAAATACACAGCAGAAAACTTGAGAACCTTTTTCATTCTTATCCTAGAAAATTCATTCTTATTAACATCAATGATCAACTAGATAGGTGAAAATTATTATTACTCAATATTTATTAATTATTATTAAACTTAGAAAGTGTTTTGAGTTCTGTCCCCCAGTTTTCTTCCATTCTAGCCAGGCTAGTTGGTCTTAATGTAGACTTGTGGGACCCCTGAGATTATGGCCTTTAATCTCCTCCGTCAACTCTGTAAATTAATTCCCTGCCCTCCAGCCGCCCCAAGGTCTCCAATCATCCAAAACTCAGTTTTCAGTCCAAAAATTGATAGGTATATAAGGGGAATAGTAACAATTTTGATCTATATACACCTACGGATACTCAAGCATTTGAGGTCGGAAGGGCAGCATTTGTCCAAGGAAAAAATTCAGAAGAATTATGAAACAAGGAAAAAAGGAAAAGGAAACATAGGGAGTAAGTGAAATAAATAATGCCTCCTTGTTTATCGTCCAAACAAATAGTGAAATGAAACAAAATGTATAAGAATTAATGTGTGTGAAAAAATAGAATAAAATAACAGTTAAAATTAAAAAAAATAATTGTGGCAAATTGATCTTCTCTGCACACCTTCATCTGATCACAGAAAATAGTACAGAAAAAAATCAGAAATAAGATCAACTGGCAAAGTATAACATGTTTGATTCTTATAAATGGACAAGAGCAAAAATATTAAAGGTATTATATAAATAATACTAACCTAAGGCATTGGATTTTGAGAGCATTGTTATAGAGAATTAATTTTCTGT
>PVJH01036671.1:0-18578 GCA_004026705.1 Nesogale talazaci | reverse complement strand
CCCTGGCATCCTGGTGTTGCCTGGGAGCACAGACTGCTCAGTGATCAGGATGGCTTGAGAGGAAAAAAAAAAACAAGACCACCTTGTAATCATGTTTATGTAAAGACAAATGTACAGCCACTGTCCAAACCACCCAACACCACACATGTCCCATCTTGGATAGCAGGAGTGATAGTGCTTTTTTGTACCAACTGCAGCTTGAACACGGCTTTAGTCCCCCCCCCCAACACACACTTCAAGGAAAGGGTGCCGAAGAAGGGAATTACCCCTGCTTCCTAATAGAAAAGTATTCCTCATGACATGATGTGTAAGAACTTGATGGCTAACTGAACATTCGATGGTTCAAACCCACCAGCAGATGCATGGGAGAAAGATGAGGCAGCCTGCTTCTGGAAAGAGTGAAAGCCTTTAAAAGCTTACAGAGCAGTTCTGTCCTGACCTACAGCATTTCTGTGAGTTGGAATAAACTCAATGGGCATGGGATTTCCAGCAGAACGAATTTAAAGCCAAGTCCCATTTCTTTGAACAATCCCCCAAATCATTTGATAGGAGTCCAAATCTCATAATAACGCCTTGATAACACCCTCATATGCAAGTTCAGGTTGAAATTTAAAAAAAGTAAAACAGTTCACCTGAGCAAAAAATATGACCTTGAGTGCATTCCACTGACCTCAGAGAGCATCCCTAGAGCAGCTTTGACCCATGTAACACCAATGACCAAAGACAAAGCCAGGTGAGTTGTGCCATGACATAGGGAATATCATAAGCCCCTGGTGAAGTGAAGAAAGCAGAAAGTCATTAAAAAGAGAGAAAAGTAAGAAAATAGCAAAGCACATGCCAGAAGAGACTCTGAAACTTTATCTAAAGCAAATGAAGAAAAATGGTTAAGTAGAAGAGCTGAACAGAGAATTCCAAAACCCTTCTTCAGAGGTCAAAGTAAAACATTATAATGAAATGTGCAAACACCTGGAGTTAGAAAACCAAAAAAGGAAAAGCAAGCTCAGCATAGCTCAAGCTGAAAGAACTGAAGAAAATGCTCCAGGTCTCAAGTTGGGATGTCGAAGAATTCTCTGGATAAATATTGAACAATGCTAGAAATACCAAAAGAAGATGAGGGGAAGGAATCAGAGAATCATTGTACCCCAAAGAATTGGCCAGTGTCCAACATTTCAAAAGGTAGAATACGATCAAAAGCCAATAGTTTTAAAGGCAGAAGTCCAAGCTGTACTGAAGGCATTAATGAAATGCAAGACTCCAGGAAGTGACAGAACACCAATGGAGACATTCAAAAATGGATGCAGTGCTGGAAGTACTCATCAGTCTATGCCAAGAAATTTGGAAGGCCACTACCTGGCCAACCAACTGGATCCAACAGAATGTGGAAAGTATTGAATAGTAACATTGCTATCACATGCAAATAAAATTTCGCTTGACAGTTCAGAAAGGGTAATAGTGGTGTGTAGACAGGGAGCTGTCAATAATTCAAGCTGGAGTCAAGGGAGGATATGACATGAGGGATTTGGTTGATAACCGTCAGATGCATCTTGGGTCAAAGCAGAGCATATCAGAAAGATGTTTACTTGTGTTTTACTGGTTATTCAAAGACATGATACCATGTCTATTATAACAAACTGGGTAACATTGTGAAAAAGAGAAATTCTGGAGCACTTAATTGTGCTCAAGTATGTAGACCAAGACGCAGTCATTTCAACAGAAACAGGGGATACTGTATGGCTTAAAACCAGAAAATATGTGAGTCACAGTCATCTCTTTTCATCATACTTATTCAAGTCATATGCTGCACAAATCATCCAAGAAGCTGGACTATCTGAAGAAGAACACAGCATGAGGATTAGAGAAAATCTCATGAACAACCTTTGTTATACAGATGACATAATGCTGGCAGAAAACAAAGAGGACCTGAATCATTCAATTACTGATGAAGGTCAAAAACTATAGCCTTGAGTATGAATTACAGTTCAATGTAAATAAACACAAATCTTTGTAACTAGACTAGCAGGCAGACTCATGATAAATGAAGAACCTATTGAAGTTGTAAAGGATTTCATTTTGCTTGGATCTACAATCAACGCTTATGGAAGCTGTGTCAGACAGGGTGCTCTTAGAGAAATAAAACCAGGACACTAGTAATTATCTTTGTATATATACACATATATATGGATATATAAGATAAGAAATAGACAGTTAACTAATGTATAAAGCAGTACAATGGCTTGGTGCAACTCACTTGCGTGACAGCTAGTTGACTGGCAGCCCTTGGAGTCTTGAGGGCCATTGAGTAGTCCTCTGTAGAGCAATTCAGGCTATCGGGCTGCCAGCAGCAGACAGCAAAGCAGGTCACCAACGGTCAGCCAGATGACAGAATCCAACAGTCTCCAGCTCAAGAGATGGATATTTGAAGAGTGCGGCGAAGCAGGACTTGAAGGAACCTCAACTCACAGCTCCACGATGAGGTGTCCCACGGGAAGTGTGGCTTGGAGGTCAAGGCACAGGTCAAACAAGGCAGCCGTCTGCTCCGAAGATCCGAAAGCAAGACGGCAAGGGCGGAGCTTGCCAAGCCTTTTCTGCTTCCTCCCTTCAATCGATGGCGGGTGTTCATTGGCCATGTCGTCACCACAGACCTGCCTATCGTCTTTGGCCATGTTGGCACCACAGGCTGACCTATCACAGAAGCAATGCTCAAGAAATTAGATGACCGTTATCAGATCTGCTGCAGAAGCCCTCTTTAAAGTGTAAGAGCAAAGATCTTATTGGAAGATTAAGGTGCACCTGAGCCAAACCCTGATATTTTCAATCACCACAACAGAATGCAAATACTGGACAAGATCTAAAGAAGATCATGGAAGATCATGGATGCATTTGAAATATGGTGTTGGTGAAGAATATTTAAAGGACCCTGGATTGCCAGAAGAACAAATATACATCTGTCTTGGAGGAAGTACAGCTTATATGTTGTGTCAATTTGAGGATTGAAAGTATAGGGGTAGAGTCTAGCCTGTGAATCAGGATGTAGTCAATGAGGCCTCTGTGTGGGCATGGCGTTCTGAGGATTCTGGGAACTCCTGTATTTCCTCCTTGCAGGTGGGAGATATAGTCTCTCTCTGCTACTCCCTGTGAGACATCCCTGTGGAGAAGACGCATGGAGATAGGCAGTTGAACTCAGACCTCTGGAGCCAGAGAAGCTATGTAGATACCCCTGCCTGTGCTGAGATGCTTACAAAGCCACTGGATCCACAAGACTTCACATCCACTGGCCTGTGATCTTCCTGCATTCAGTGTCATTGCATGTGTTTCGTGAATCTGAGGAGGCATTTAAATACTGGTATCAGACATAAGGGCTAATATTAGATCCATGGACTTGATATGGACTGGGCAGGGATGTTTTTTCATTATTCAACTGCTCTTGTATACATATGAGAGTCTATGGATTTGTTTCTCTAGTCTACCCATACTAATACAGATGCACCCTAGAAATGAGGGTGATAAAACCTCTTTTCATGTACTTTGGACATGAAATGTCCAGGAGACTAGCCTCTGGAGAGACTAGACTCTGGAAAAGAACACCATGCTTGGTAAAGTAGAGGGTCAGTGAACCAGAGGAATACCTTCACTGAGATGGATTGACACAGTGGGCTACAATAATGGGCTGAAGCATAACAGTTGAGAGGTTGATGCAGTACTAGGTTTTGTTGTCCCACCCCCTTTTTGTTCTACACAGGTTGTATGAGCTGGAACTGACGCTTGATGGCACGTAACAACACCAACAGCAACAACATATACTTGGAGTCTCTGGTTGGTGCAGCTGGTTCACATGCTCGGCCGCTAGCGGAAAGTTCACCCAGAAGTATCACCGAAGAAAGACTTGGGAATCAGCCTCAAAGAAGACCACAGAAAGGAGCCATTGATATCCCTAGGGAACACAAGTCAATTCTGAAATGGGGTTGCCATGAGTTAGAACTGAGTTGACAGACACTTGTGTTGATTCACAACTTCTTACTGATACACCTTGTAGGAGCATAGCTTTTCTTTCTACCACAAACAAAAAATTTCAATTTATTCAACTCCAGGAGTATCTTTCAAGGATTTGCTTGGAGAGCATTAACACCATCCAATGGGCATTGACCCAAGGAAACACCCAACTAACCCAAACCCACCGCCATGAAGCTGATGTGGACTCATACAGACCCATGGAGGTTTCTGAGACTCTATTATTATGGTAGGAGGCAATTCCACCCTTTTCTCCAGTGGTGACTGGAGGTTTGAACGGCCTACCAGCAGTAAGTTAGCCTGATGCCTAACACTCAGCATCACCAACTTTATCCAAAGAAACTCCTCAGTAAACATCCTGATTGCAAATCTATGTCTCAGAGTTTACTTAACTGCAGAAAACCAGTGTTCAAGGAGGAAGACTACACAATGATCTTGGGACTGAAGGGCAGAAGAAGTTGACTAGTTTATTGCTTTACTAGTTGACTAGTCAACTTGCTTGAAGTTGACTAGTTCATAGTTGACCAATTCTTTGCTTCAAGATCAGGACCTTGACTGAGAAGGAGTGGTGCCTTGAGACTTATGATAGGACCATTTGGGCAAGATGCATTTGAAAATCAAAAATCTTCAGGTCTTCATGGGTTCATTGAACCTAAACAAATAGCCTGCCCTTCCTCATTGAGGTCGAAGATTTCTCTTTCTCCACACTTGCTAGAAGACGATGGAGAAGCCTCTGCCCTGTCAGACAGCATGTACAACCCTCGAAATCTGCCCCTACTTCTCCTGGCCGCCGGGTCAATAACTCGGCTAAGCCCAAACATCATCTGCCCGAGAAAGTGCTCAGCCTGCCATGAAAGGAAAGGAATTACATACACCCTAGTTGCTGCAATATCCATGCAACCTGTTCTGTCGGAAGCAAGATGCTGATGTATAGAACTGTATCCCGAAGGTGCTTGTGCAAGAGGGATAGGGACATTCGTTCTCCCAGCTATTGTGAATGTTGACTCTCAGTCAAATGCATGTCCCATAAATTCTCCCAACCTGATAGAGCTGCTTTGCCCAAGATTACAACTCCTCCCTGGAGGCAGCCTGCCTTCAACAACTGGAGAGTGGGGTGATGATACATTTCCTGCTCATCGCTGCAAGGTGGGACAAGCGGAAGGGACATTTCATATCCAGCCAAAGCCTGTGTGGAAACCGCATCACACACTACTCCCCTTCTCCCCGTTTTTCCTTCCTCCACTCTCCCCTCAGGGTCTGACTCTAAGGGCACATCTACAAACTACCTACATGTAAGTCTCTGGCTCAGACCCCGCTTCTCTGGGAAACCGATCATGTTGGTGGTGGTGTTGGGTGCCAGAGTGTCAGTTCTGACCCACAGCGACCCTCTGCACATCAGAACGAAACACTACCCAGGACTGCAGCATTCTCGCAATTGTTTCTGTGCTTGAGTGCCTTGATGCAGCCATGGTGTTAGTGCGGGCCATTGAGGGCCTGCCTCTCCCCTTCCCCCTGCCCCTCCCCTCTACTCTGACCAAGCATGACGTGCTTCTCCAGGGACTAGTCTCTCTTGACGACACGGTGACAGTGCGTGAGAGGAAGTCTCTCCATCCTGGCCTCCAGAAAACATTCTCACTGTACTTCTTCCAAGGCAGATTTGTTTACCTTTTTAGCAGTCCGTGGTGCTTTCAATGTTCTTCTCTAACGCCACAATTCAAATGGATCAATCCTTCTTCGATCTTTCTTATTAAATGACAAGCTTTCACACGTGTCTGAGGCAATGGAAAATACCATGGATCAGGTCAGGCGTGTCGTACCTTAGCCCTCAAAGTAGCATCCTTGCTTTCCAAGACTCTCAAGAGGTCTTGTGCACCCCAGGCAAGGTGATGGTGGATCTCTTGACTGCTGCTTTCACGAGCATTGATTGTGTATCCAAAAAGCAAGACCAAATCCTCGACAGCTTCAACGTTTCCTCCATGCACCATGATGTTACTTATCGGTCCAGTTGTGAGGATTTGGGCTTTCTTTCCATTAAGTTGCAATCTACACTGAAGGCTGCAACTCTGGATCTTCATCAGCCAATGCCTCAAGTCATCTCAGTCTTAGCAAGCAAGCTTGTGTCATCTGCATATTGCAAATTATTAATAAGCCTTCCTCTAATTTGACCCTAGACAGAGAAAGAGAGTCAGAGACAGAGAGAATAATGGATCAAAGCAAATGGAATCTCCAGAGACATGAGCAGTCTCTGGAACACTAAGCAAGACCAGATGCTTCAGCCCTCTCCGTCAGTACAGAAGGCCCTGCAGGAAATGAGAATGCTTCGCTAAGTGAAGTAAAAGGGGAGCTAGCCACTTAACAACTGGAAGGAGGGGAGAGTGGTGTACAGGAAGAATAAAAAAAAAACCAAGGTAGAACACCGGGAAATTTATATATATATATTATATTATATATATAATATATAATAATATAATATTATAATATATATATAAAATATATAATATGTGAAATGCAATTCTATCTAAGGTTTGGAAAGCAAAGTTGAAGAAATTCCCCAGAAAGGAAAAAGGAAAGAGACAAGAAGAATGAGACAGGGTAGGAGGCCCAGAGACACAGTCCAGGAGGTCCAACATCTGAATAACACTCATTTCAAAACAGAGAAAGGCAGAGGCGTGAAGACTGCCAAGAAACAATACAAGATAATTTTCTAAAGCTGAAAGACTTAACTCTACATTTTGAAAAGCTCTATTGACACAGAGGCAATTCAATATACACATGAAAAAGAGGTGGACCTTTTTCTGCCCTCATACTATATACAAAGTTCTGACCTTCTCCCATATAAATCCAGCATGGTCATAGACCTAAAAGTGAAAAAGGGAATAGTAGCCCATCTAGATCAAATCACCTCCCCCCACAAAAAACCCAACATAAAAGAGAATATTGCTAAATTAGACTCTATTGAAATTAAGAACGCTTCATCAATAAGAGACAACATCAATAGAATGAAAAGACGAGACAAAGACTGGGAGAAATATTGGCAACACAGACACCTAACAAAAGCCTTGTAAACACAGGATATAAAGAAATCCCAGAAACCCACGAGTGTAAGACTTTTGCTGATAAAAATGGGCAACATATTTGAAGAGGCACTTAACAAAGTAAGTCAATAAAGGAAGTCCAAAAGTGGTCTCCAAACATATTAAAAATCGTTCAACATTATTAATCATCAGGGAAAGGCTAATCAAATGCACAATGAAATACCACCACACTCCTACAAGAACGACACAAAGAAAAGATGAAAGTGCTGGTGAGGATGTGAAGGATATGCCAGCCTAACTCTCGAATATTGCTGGCAGGAGCTCTGATGTGTAAAACCACTTCAGATGTTGTTTGGGAACATCTGTGAAATCTAAATAGATGTCAATCTTATGGTCCTGACAAGATGCAGGGACCCAGTGGCTGGAAGGACGGGCTTGAACAGAAGCACCTTCGTGAGAATAGTGTCAGGACAGGCAGGGCTTCCTCTGTCTGACGTCTGTGGGGAGGCTCAGAGTGGCAACCCACCCACGGGCACTGAACAACAACAAGAGCAACAGGCAGGAACTCAAGAGAAATAAGATAAGACTTGTTTTCACCCTAAGACATGCACACGAAGGTTAAAAAAGCACTGTCCACAGCGGTTCAAAGACGAGAGGCACGTCCCTCAAAATGTACATGCTCTACCGAAATGAACTGAGTAAATAAATGGGTTTCATGCACTTCATGGAATTATATGTGCCGATAAAAAGGAACCAACAACTTTTACATGGTACAACACGGGTGAGTGTCTGAGACATATATGATGCAAAGAAGCTCACAACTGGATCAATAGATAAATCATGAGTGAAAGGAGGAGAGGTTGAAGTTGTCAAGCATTTAGTATTGCTTGGGTCCACAATCGAAGCTCACGGAAGTAGAAAGACAAGAAATCAAATGTCCTTTGCATTGCCCAAATCAATAGCTCAGGAACACCTTAACGCAGCGGTTCTCAACCATGATGACCCCCATGGGGGATCGAATGACTTTATCACAGGGGCCGCCTGATTCATAACAGTAGCAGAATGACAGTTACAAAGTAGCAAAGGAAATAATTTTTTGGGGGGGAGCATCACTGCCCTCTGGTGGTGGGAGTAGGAGACCCACCAGGGAAATAATTTTATGGTTGGGGGTGGGGGTGGGGTGGGCGGTCATCACAACACGAGGAACTGTATGAAAGGGTCATGACATGAGGAAAGTTGAGAACCAGTGTTAGAGAGCAAAGATGCCTGACATTTGGGAGACTAAGAAATATGTGCTCGATCCAAGTCCCGGTATGGTCAATCGCCTCGAATCCAGGTAAAGGAGACAGGAGAATGGAGGTCTTTGAACGAGGGGGTTGATGATGACTATTTAAAGTACTGTGGTATCAGAAGTGGGCAGCCTCTGATACACACAACACGAGTTCAACAGGTGTAGTTGTACAGCGATAATTATTATTTATTATAACAAGGATATAGAGAGCATGAGAGAGAAACAGTAAGAGTCAGGCATATATCACATCAGGGTCACATGCTCACCTCCGCCCCACTTGATGGTCTACATGGAGAGAGAGTAGGGGAAGGGATTACATGATGAGGGAGAGAAGATGAGAGCGTCCAGTGCAGAGGGGCAGGAGAGAGAGAGAGAGAGAGAGAGAGAGAGAGAGAGAGAGAGAGAGAGAGACAGAGGTGAGAGAGCCTCTATCTTTATATACCCTCTGGAGCCAAGTCAGGGGCCCAATTACAGGAAAGGACATACATCACAGGAAGGGGTTGTGCCATATGCACAGGTATAGGAAAGGGAGCTATCAGGGTCCCATGTGAAAAGACCAGACCCCAGACTCCTGGGGGTAGATAAACAGGTCTGCCTGGTTAGGAGCCATTGGCAGTGGCTCTTGAACCCCACCTACAGGCTTCAAAGGAAGCGAGCCATCATCCAAACAGCTGGGGAGTTAGTTCTGTTGTGAGACACACAAAGGTCTCAGATAACTAGGAACTGCAGGGAGAACAGCTAACTTAACTTCCACATCAAATGCTGGCCAATAATTTGCTTAATATTTTGGAGTATGTAATTGTGGAAAAGTCCAGTCTTCATCCCACACTGTGGACTGCCAGCAGAGTCAACAAATCTGTTTTCGGAGGAAGCCCAATCAGGGTTGTCTCTAGAAGGATGGCAAGACGTCCTCTTCTGTACTTTGACTATGTTACCAGGAGAGACTCTTCTCTGGAAAAGACTTGGTAAATTAGGGCGTCGACCTTAGATGGGACAATGGGCACAGGGGCTCTGGCAATGGGTTAAACAACAATCGTGTGGATGCTGTGAGACCCAGCCGGTGTTTCACTCAGACATACGTCGGTCACTATGCGTTAAAGCCCACTGGCTAAGCAGCTGACTAGAGCATACCCTCGGAGTCCCTGCTTGATGTACATGGTCAACGCACTCTGTTGCTAACTAAAGCAGTAGAGGTTCAAGCTCACCCAAAAGTACCGCTGAAGAAAGACCTGACAATGGACCTACGCAATACTCAGCCTGTGAAAACTCTCCTGGAGCCCATCTCTACTCTGACACCTTTGGGTTCCCGCCAGTTGGAAATGAATCGGGAGCCACGAGGATAGAGTTGCAACTTCTGAGATGTTCCGCAGACGTCTGGTGTGTGGTCTTTCTCTTCGCACTGACAGGAGACTCAACGCATTCATCTGCAGGAGATTTTTTTTTTCCGCTGTGGACCGGGTGTCACTGACACCGTTCCATAATCATCGATCCGAGGAGGAAAACTTCCACAAAACACGAGCTGTCATGGAGATGATTTCCACTCGTAGAGATGGAGGTTTCCTGCGACTGTCAAGCTGTATGGGAGCCCACAGAGGCACCTCTTCCCCAGAGGTGGCCTTACCTCACTGACCTTGCAGTTAGCATCCTCAGGCAGAACCCACAACCAAAGGGTACATGGTGCGAAGGTCCATTCCTCCTTTACATCCGTGTGTAGCAGGTACGCAGTGCGTGTAAATGGTATCCACAGAACAACAAGAGGCAACCCTACTCTGTGGTGACTGAGCTCTGAGCACTGATGAACTCTTAGGAAGCCATGGACTGGGAGAAGCACAAGGGGATCTGCTGGAATTGGCCATTTTTACATCTTGCTGTCACCTGGTGGTTCTGCTGGATTAGCGTTAGTCAGCAGTTCAAGGCCACCATCTACCCTGCAGGAGAAAGAGGGCTCCCTGCCCTGTGGCGTCTCAGAGCTTTCGAGACCGTGTCCAGGGTGTGCATGAGTTGGAATCATCTTGACCGATGGCAGTGGGTTTGAACAACGACCACAGCGAATCAACACCGTTGGCGATATGCACGTTAACACGGAAATTGGCAATGTTTTCAATGGGCCCCTGAGTATCCAACACAGTCAATGAGAAGAAGTTCGCACCCCTTTGCAGAGCCTTCTAAATTAAAAGGGAAAGCGAGCCAACCAAATGCCAGAGTCATTGTCACACGTCAATGCTGGCTGTCAGCAAGGCCCCTCCTACGTGCCTCCCAGCCTTCCTGCCACCCCCCTCGCCCCCACAGTGGGTTTCTGAAACAGCAACTGTTTATGGGAGTAGCAAGTGCATGCTTTCTTCCAAGGGGCTGCTGCCGGTCTTAAAATGCCCACTATGTGGATGGCAGTGCAACTCATAACCATGACACCCCCCCCCCAGGGCTCCTATAGAAGGAAACAGGCAGAAAGAAATCTTTTCCAGATTTCTGAGAGAGCTATCGGGTCACCTCCAAAGGAACACAAAGTAGACTCCCCTCATTCTCTCATCTGTAACATCAGATATCTCCAAAATTCTGTAAGAAATGATTTTCAGTCTAGGATTTCTGTGTTCAGCCAACCCATCATTTAAGTGGCAAAGACTCATACATATCGATCCCATAAATCCTTTTGAAGGAAGCCACCTGAAATTGTGTTGCAATAAGTGGGGGAGTAAATCAAGACAGAAGGGCACCGCTGGTTCACCGGTAGAGTTTCCACCTGACAGGCAGAAGACCTGTGTTCAATTTCCTGCCACTGTATCTCACCCACAGCTACCACATACCTGCCAGGGGAGACCTGCCTGTTGCGAGACTAAGAGAGACTAGAGAGAAAGATCTGGAGATGTACTTCTGAAGATAAACCTGAGAAAACCCAGTGGACCCCACACGTGCATGAAAGAAAACTAGAACAAGACATAGTGCACTCCTTGGCTCTTAAGTGACTGCCTTCCATCTAGGCCCAATAATGTAGATACTTGTCAGTGATGTTTCAACTCTTAGAATAAATCTGTCAAGGGTATAGATTGAATGTCAATAGTACTAACCAGAACAGCAACAAACAAGTAAACATATAGGTGACAGAGAGAGGAGGTGGAAACTTCAGAGGAAATGCGATGAAGGAAAGAGTGGGAACAGTCTCTTTTTAGAAAGCGGCCTCCTTTTAGTTGTCTAGAGCAATGGTTCTAAACCTGTGTGCTGTGACCCCTTTGGCGGGTGTGTGTGTGTGTGTGTGTGTGTGTGTGTGTGTGTGTGTCTAATGATCCTTTGACAGGGGTGGCCTAAAACAATTGGAAAACACTTACTGTATATATTTGAGTATCAGCTGACTGGAATATAAGCTAAG
Source organism: Nesogale talazaci (assembly GCA_004026705.1). Classification (NCBI taxonomy): domain Eukaryota; kingdom Metazoa; phylum Chordata; class Mammalia; order Afrosoricida; family Tenrecidae; genus Nesogale; species Nesogale talazaci. The sequence goes on along the minus strand of PVJH01036671.1, from coordinate 6,883 downwards.
GCACTTAATTTTACAACAGCAACAACAAAACACTGGGGAAACTTGTTGACTCAAGTATAAGCCTAGCATGGGAAATACAGCAGCTACTGATAAATTTCAAAATAAAAACCAATAAAATGACACTCATTGAGGCATCAGTAGGTCCGATGTTTTTGAATATTTATTTCAGAGAAAAACAGTAAACTAGCTCTGTCAGTGGGAAAGAGGGTCAACAAAAACAGTATGGTATTGTATCAACAATAACTACACTCTGTTGCTACTGCATGTGCTGCATTACTACATACGCTGCCTCACCGCATGTGCACAGTGCAGCCTGTGTAGTTTGAGGCCTACTGCAGGCTGATGATATTCCAGAATGCAATGACACGACTGTTTGCAGAGAGCAGCCTGGGTTAGGGCTCGTCATATACACGCTGTGTTGTGTACGCATTGTTCTCGCAGGCGCTGCATTACTGCATACGCAGCATTGACGCTTATGTATGGGAAGTGCTAACACAGCACATGCTGCAACCCAGTGTGTGCACAACACAATGTGCATATGAGGAGCCCTAACACAGGCTGCTCTATGCCAGCGTATTCAACACTGGGTCCAGATAAGGGTTAATAAGACTCTCTCTCTTCTCTCTCTCTCTCTCTTTCTCTCTCTCTCTCTCTCTCTCTCTCTATATATATATATATATCTCAACCAGACCAAGTACTGTAAATAAAGGTACTGTATATCCACAACCAGAGATAGACCAGTAGTTGGATTCAGCAATGCTTGGCAGAGCAAGGAGGGTGATCAAGCACGGGTAAGCTTATAAAGGCTACACCATTGATCACAGCCCTGGAGAAGAGCGGGAGAAGAAGAGTGGCAACATCAACATTCATCTGACAAGGATACGGTGCGCCCCAGGTACCAGCACACAAAAGCAGGCAGGTTCTTGCCCAGTACAGCACGGATCTGCGGCGAGCCGGAGAAAAGAAGAGCGGTGATATCAGCAGTCATCGGGCCACCCACAGAGGCTGCAGGCGCCCAAAGATGAGCAGGAGAGATCAGAGAACGCCCGTACTGCACCGAGAACAGGTAAACGGGACCCTCATTCGAGGATTAGCCAAAGGGGACTTTTTCAGCATAAAAAAATGTGCTGAAAAACTCAGCTTACACACCAGTATTTCCCATGGTCTTAGGAACAGAGACACCACTTCTCTATCCATCTCCAGGCAAGTCCATCCGCATGCAGATACGCCCACACGGGAGTACCAGGAGTTAAGACTGTTACCCATGCTACACCATGCTTCAAAACACACTTTCGTTGATTTGTCATTAGAAAGAAATATTTCACAATATATGATCACATAGTGTTTTTGTGATTAAACACTGTGCTTTAATTATGTTCAATTTGCAAACAATGAAATCACACCCTGCCTATCAGATATTTACATGACAATTGATAGCAGTAGCAAAATGACAGTGATGAAGTAGCCATAAAAATCATGCTATGGTTACAGGGTCACCCCCACATGAGCATCCATATGAGAGGGTTGCGGCCTGAGGGAGGTTGAGAACGGCTGGTCTAGAGAATGGAGGACCACAAAGGTAACTGGGAAGAGAACTGAAAATAGAGATATGGCAGGAGGGGGTGGGGGTGTGAGCACGATAAATCCTCATCTGTGATTTAGCAGCAAGTCAATAGATTGTGTCTAAAACTGATGAATCAAGAAATATCAACAGAAGCGTATTATTGAGAAAGATGAAAGTAAATACAAGAGGAGACATTTTAAAAAGTTAGAGGAGGCTGCCTAAGGGGTGCGGGCCTGCTGTTGTTCAGCAGGCTATGCTCTTTAACCTTGTGCACATCTTACTTGGAATAAAACAGCTTTTGTTTTTAGGAAGGCAGACGTAGGTCAAACCTGGGAGGATGGGAGGAGATGATAAAAACCCTTGCTTTCTCCTAAGGACAATGAAGGCATCAAGGAAGGCCCAGAGAGCCTCCCCTGGAACAGGTCTTTTAGTTATACCTGGCACTTGGGGACTGTGAACTCATTCCGTTTTTATAGGAGCAGGGATTTGGGGACTTGGAAATGTCACTAATTTTCTTGCCAAGGCTTCTCTGTGATAAACTTCATCCCCCGCTTCCCCCCTCAAAGATACAATTTTCAATAAATAGCAAGCTCATAAATAACACAGAGCCCCATAGCTCCTAATGAAACAGTGACAAATGTTCCATCTTCATGGGATCAGGAGAGATAACAAAGCGGAGCATGGGGAGGAGGTTGGGACCCCCAGAGCTCAGGAGGGTTTATTAAAAATCTTTAAGTTCCACGCAGCCCATTAAAGCGATTCTCTTGCAAAATAATTAAAACGTTGTTCAGCAATGCCCCTGCTTTATCAGGAAGATGTGAGCCAAAGTTTCTGCAGATGAAGCGTGGGCTTCAAGGCTGTCCCAGAGAGGTGGGAAATGGGTTCACTGAGGGGTCCAGAGGAAGGAAAAAGAGACTTTCTCCTCTCACAGAGTTTCAGCCCCAGAAACCCTCAGGGACAGTCCCACTCTGTCTTTGAAGGTCTCCGTGAGTTGAAATGGTTACAGTGGCAGCGAGTCTCTTTGGTTTCTGAGGGGTCCAGAAAGAACCACCGGTCCTGTGGAGAGATATATGTTGGGACTGCTAACCAGAAAGTCAGAAGTTCAAACCCACTCACCGCTCTGATGTAACTTTGCCTCTTGAAAATGAAGAGAGTTTGAGGCACTCGTTGGTCAAGATTGAGGATTGCAGTCTTCAGGCTGGACAGAAGATCAAAATCCTCCCATCGGGACCAGTGGGTCACATCATGATCAATGGAGGACAGGTTGAAATTGTCAAGGATTTTGTCTTGCTTGGATCTACAATCAATGCTCATGGAGGCGGCGGCCAAGATATCAACTAGGAAATTGCATTGGAGTAAATCCGCTGTACAAGACTCATTTTATTGGAAGCTCTTACAGATATAAAAATCCATAGTGCAATTAGATCAAGCATACTTGTACAATTGTTGCCACCCTCAGTTTCAAAACATTCTCTTTCTTCTTGAACTCTTTGATAGCAGGTCCTCTTTATCCTCTCCCTCCCCCATGGACTTCTGTAAAGTCTTGGAAAGCAAGGATGTTACCATATTTTTCAGACCATAAGACACATCCAGTTTTTAGAGCAGGAAAACAAGAAAAATATATTCTGAACCAAATAGTACCAGTATACTAAAATGTTCTGGGGTACCATACCTTGGGACCATACGATGCACCCTCATTCCTCCTCAACTTTTTTGGGAAAAAGTGTGTCTTATGGCCTGAAAAATATGGTATTTTAAGGTTTCAGGTGCACCTGATCCAAACCATGGTGTTTTCAATTGCCTCCTATGCATATGTTCGGTTTGACATTCAATAAGGGAGACCAAAGAAAAATAGATGTGCTTAAATTATGATGCTATCACCAACCTGTGTGATCACGAGATGTCGAAAGGTTCAGGTCTCAAGCATCAGAGAACAAAAAACCATATCATTGTGAATGAGGGGGAGTTCAGAATTGGGACCTAAAGCCCATCTGTAGGCAACTGGTTGAGTCAATGGTTCAGTCAGGTTGCAGTGTAGCAGCAATGAAACATACAACTTTCTTCTAGTTCTTAAATGCTTCCCCTACCCCCCTATCATGATTCCAATTCTACCTTATAAATCCGGCTAGACCAGAGGATTACATGGATACAGTCAGGAACTGGAAACACAGGGAATCTAGGACAAGTGACCCCTTCAGGACCAGTGGTGAGAGTGGCAATACTGGGAGGGTGGAGGGAAGAGGGGGTAGAAAGGGGGAACCAATCACAAGAACCTGCATATAACCTCCTCCTTGGGGAATGGATAACAGAAAAATGGGTAAAGGGAGATGTTGGACAGTGTAAGATATGACAAAATAATAATTTATAATTTATCAGGGATCCGTGAGGGAAAGGGAAGCAGAGAGGGAGGGGAAAATGAAGAGCTGGTTCAAGGGCTCACGTAGGAAGCAAATGTTTTGAGAATGATGAGGGCAACAAATGTACACTGGTGCTTGACACAATGGATGGATGGGTGGATTGTGATGAGTTGTACGAGCCCCTCATACAATGATAAAAAACCCACTTTAAGAGGGCTCCTGCCACAGATTTCCCCAGTGAAATGTACCATTTGGTTCCTTGACGATTGCTTCCCTGAGCATTAATTGTGGAGCCAAATAAAATGGGATCCTTGGCAACTTAAAAATTGACTTATGGTGCTGGTGAAGGATATTGAAAATACACTGCCAAAAGAACCAACAAATCTGCCACGGTAGGAGGACAGCCAGAGTGCTTTTTAGAGGTAAAGATGGCGAGACTTCATCTCGCATACTTTGGACGTGTTGTCAAGAGTGACCAGTGCCTGGAGAAGGGGTAGAGCAGGGCTGCAAGAAGAGAGAGAGAAGCCCTCAAAGAGATGCACTGGCACAATGGCTGCAACCAGGGGCTCACCCCTAAGCACAGCTGTGAAGATGGAGCAGGCCCGGCAGTGTTGGGAAACACGCCATGATTCACGCCATGACACTGAACACCAATGGCGAGAAGCCACTCTGTGGAAGAAAGGTGAGGCTCTCTGCTCTCATAAGGACAGACAACTTCAAAGACCCAGTAGACAGTTCTGTTCTGTCCTGTAGGATCGCTGCGAGTTAGAACCAACCCCAGGAGTTTTCATTAGGAGGTGGGGCTGAGGGATGAAGGCTGTCTCATGCTGCCTTTTCTGCTAAATAACCCTGTGCCTTGGGAGAGTCCCTGTTACCCCTATGGGCCTCAGTAGCTTCATCTGTGAAATGATAGGCCTGTTCCTAATTTGCTGTGAGACAGTGGGCAGGTTTTTCTCCCTCTGCAAAGTGGACTCAAGCAGACTCACTGCCTGCATCACGTCGATTACAGGAGAGTGCAGAAGGGTGCGCTTCCAAGGCTTCAGCCGTTTATGGGAGTACAAAGCCACCTTTTTCTCCCAAAGAGCAGCGGGGGGGATCCAAACTGCTGCCCTTGCGCTGAGCAGCCCAACAGGTAATCCATTACACCTCCAGGGCTCCTGGCAAAATTTACAGTCACTAACAATTTGGTACATAAACCCCGGCAGGTGTGTGGATCCCGACACCTATTTATAATCCTGAAGGTTCTACAGGCCCCCTCAGTGGCACTGTAGGTCAGGCGTCGGCATCCGACTTTCCAGGATTCTGTTCTGTTCCTCCCCCATGGCTCACAGGCTCCTGTGACTGGCCACCATCCCAGCAAGTTCTCAGGAAAGCTCTTTTCTTCCACGGGTGGTTGGGAGCTGACTGTGGACACGGGCGACCCCATGGGTGGCTCCGTGGGGTTTCCCAGGGCTCCTCTTCAGAAGGAGTTCTCCAGGCCTTTCTTTCGTGCCACCCCCGGGGGACTCAAGCCACCCCACTTTTGGTTGCCATCCAGTGCGCTCCTTGTTTGCACCACGCAGGTGCACGGTGGGCGGAAAATGCCTGACTCTCTGGGGTTGGCGAGTGTCTGGCCGGGGAACATGCTGCCTGGGTGCCGGGCCAGCCTGTGCTGCGCCAGCACTGGCTTCCTTCTGTTCTCATGGAGAGAGCCCAGTGCCTCAGAAAAACTCCAACCAAACTCCGCACCCTTGAGCCCAGGCCGACTCTGAGCATCCTCTAGGACAGGGTAGAACCGTCTCAGCCAGTTTCTGAAACTCGAATCCCTCACTGGAGTAGAAAGTCCCATCTTTCCCCCCCGCCCAGTGCCTGAGGACCCTGCCCTTCCTTTATCGGAGGGCGAGGCTCCCGGTCTTCCTCCTGAAGCTGTGACACAGGTTGGTGGGGGACACTGCATGGCTCACTGTCACTGTCCCCTGGGCAGCATGTTGCAGAATCGCCCTGTAGCGGGAGAATCCAAGTCAGCGATGGACTGCCTCTGTTTCACAAGCAAGTCTCTTCTGCCTCCAGAAAGATCACATCCCTATCCTCTGCCCCCCCAGACTGTGTTCACGATCACCTGCTCACCCGTTCCCCACGCTTCTCCCCAGCTCCCAGCTTACCGGTTCTCTGGGTAACACTACAGTAAGAACTGATACCTTTCCTGGGGGCATTTCTTATGGAGCTGGTGCCAAGCAGAACACCACTGTCCCCATTACCGAGGAGAAAACCTGCCCGCAGAGAGGTGACCCAGCACACACAGACCGACATATCAGCTGACTTCTCCCTGCAAAGACCTCTGTCTCCTGGTGTTCACACCCTTGCCCAGCTCTCCCCCTTCGAGGGGGGTTTGCCTCTCGCCACACAATCGGGTACAGTGATGGACTGTTGTTGCCTGATTAGATGACAACAGGGTGACTGACTTCCTTCTTGCTGGCTGACTTCATTGTCTCCATGAAAAAAGTTGTCCTGTGGAAGAAGCCCATGTCGTAAGGAACTAAGGATGCTGTGCAAATCCTGCGGGAATCTGAGTCCTCCCAGGCACCTTTGGGTGAGTGTGGAAGTGAATTCTGCCCCAGTCAAGCTGCCAGGTGAGAGTGCGGACCCCAGGCTGCTGGCTCATCGGATTGCAGCTGGGGGGAGCGTGAAACAGAGGCGTGTGAATTCCTGACCACAGAAACGATCTCTTTGTAGGGCTGCTGCTAAGTTAAACAGCAGCAGGTACTGAATACAGTGGCAGGGCTGGGTCCTGCAGCCAGGCCAGCCTGGCTGTGAACTTGAAGTTAATGCCACCATCCTAGGCAGACTTTCTTAGCCTTGGCCTTCAACCCTGGTGGGGAGGAGCCAGGGTGCCCCTCAACTGTTTGTTCCAGGGCTACTGATAGTTTGTCGTTGAAGGTGGTGGTGGTGGTGGTGGTGGTGGTAGTGGAGGTGACCCAAATGG